>OY747707.1:380000-575000 GCA_963556495.2 Valencia hispanica
TTTCCCACCTGAGCTGGAAATGTTCTGAGTAAAATCGATTCATGTCAATCAATCAAACTTAATTTATAAAGCGCATTTCATACAAAATTGCATCTCAAAGTGCTTTACAGATTTAAACTACCCCACATAAAATCACAATCCCATCCCTCCCCTAAAGAATTAAAAACATGATCGCAGGAGCCAAGGCCCCCACCTCCACCCAAGTGCTACCTGGAGAGCACCCAGGCAGCCACAGTCGACCACCACTCCTGAGGCAGAGGGCTCCCATAGAGGAAACACTGGAAGGAAGATTAAAATAACATATTAAAATATAAAGATAATTGGGATAAATGTGATAAGATTAATATAAAACATTGATAAAATGTAATAATTTAAAACATACAGAGCAATTAAACAGACAATAATAAATAGTAACTAGAAAAGTTCAGAAAATTTAAACGGGGCCTGCCACGTGGTGCGTAATCACTCGGGCCCCCAATCAGATGTTCTGTTGCCCAGTTTGCTTCAGCAAGATATATGTATTGAGCTTCAAAGCTTAAATAGCTAAAAAAAGCAAGCAATTATAAGCAGTCATACGTAATGCCAACTAGCATGCTAATGTTAGCTAGTGTTGGGGGACACACAGTCATTGGGTGGCGCTAACCCACTTTCTAGCTCCGACAGGAGAAGAAGACCAGAGGTTATATAAGGCACTGCCACAGATTTTCACGCCCTCTCCAGTTCTGGCGTTCAGCCAAACAGCGCCAGGAGAGATCCAATCCTTCCTTCGCTGGCGAGGGAAAAGACGCGAGTTCTGAGAGGAACTCACTCCGAGGACGACAATACTGCTGATCCATCAGGTGAATCAAACCCAGTGTTTTGAGATAAACCCCACTGTTCCGCCCTGAGCCCTGTTTTCTGAACAGATGCTGCCGTATGAAGCGAGCCGCTAACAAGCTACCGAATGCCACAGAACCGGGTCGAGACTGGAGCGTTATCCCACCGCGACAAAGCCTGGGACAATGCTATCTTGAACCTGAGGAGAAGGTACTGTGTCAGTGAACTGAGGTGCAGCTGATCGCTGTTCAGCAAGCCGAAGAGGACGACCCGACGTTCCGAGCTAATGCTACCCGCGATTAAACAGCTATAATCCTCCCACTGCTAACGGACCGTAGCTGTGGCTAGCCTGCGGGCTAACGCTGTTTTGGCTTCGCCCATCATCCACGGAGCGACTTGGAGAACTTTAACCGTTCAATAAGGTCTGTCTGGGCAGAGGCGAGATTAGGTTAGTTTAAACCAGATTTAAGGGTTGTTTGTTTCACTGTGATTTGTTACTTTGTGTAAGATTTCATTTATTGTTCGGGTACAAACAGGCCGGTCGGCCTGGAGGTTTAAACAGTGATTTTCGAGGTTTCCAATGGAAAGTTGTTTTATATCCTGCAACCTGAGTTACTCAATCCGACAGTTTTTCGTTTGATGTTTAATAAATGATCCAGAGCGACTTTAAGCAGCACCACGTGAGTTAGCTGTAAGCTACATGCTCTAGCGAACCACGTGGGCCCGCCATTGATGGTATTTTACTCATGAACAATAAAGACTGACGTTAATGCTATTCAAAATAGAGATAGACTTTAAACAGATAGTTTAAACACTAAACTAATCTTTTAAGTCATCTTTGAGACCGCCTTCTTGGTAAGTCAAAATAGTAAATTAGATCGACATAATTGGTACTGCCGTTAACGTCAACATAAAGTCTAAATATTAAATTAGATCAATCACTGCGGTGACCGATCCATTAAATAGAATCAATTATCTAAAGGTTGTTGATTTCTAATTCAGCAAATGGTTTAATGAAACATTGCTTCTTCCAAACAATGTTTTTCTTCACTTCTGCTTTGCATTGTGAATTGGGGTTTTTAAAACAAAACAGAATCTGCTGATTAGTCTTAAACTAATCGCAATTAGTTTAAAACTAACTTAGCCTTATTCCCAACACTGTTCAATACAAGCCTTGGTCTTTGAGCAAACATATTCATTCTGAACTGTGACATCATTATCAATTTATTGTTGTTTCTATTTCTGTGCATTTTTATCACTTTTACTGTTTTACTTCTGAGTGTGAGTTTTATTATCGTTATTCTTTTCTTAGTAGTTTAGTTGTGTTTTATTAGTTTGGTGAGTTTGTTGATTAAAGTATGTTAACTGAAAGTAAATTCTTTTTGTAATAAACTCTTGTATTTTGGAAAACCGTTGTTGTCATTTCACCTACATGTGTAGTAACCCTAACCCTAATCATTAGACAGAATGGGATAAATTTCCACAGCTATGCCGATGATACACAATTATATTTATCCATAAATCCTGATGAACCCAGTCCGTTAGGTAGATTACAGGCATGTCTGGAAGACATAAAAACATGGATGAATCTAAACTTTTTGCTTTTAAATTCTGACAAGACAGAAGTTGCTGTCTTTGGACAAGAAGTTCTAAAAAAGAAACTGATTAGTCAATCACTTCTTCTGGATGAAATTAAATTGGCCCCCAGAAATAAGGTAAAAAACCTCGGCGTTATTTTTGCCCAAGACTTGACATTTAAGTCCCATATTAAACAGGTTTCTAGGATTTCCTTCTTTCACCTCCAGAATATTGCTAAAATTAGAAACATCCTGTCCAGGAGTCCATGCATTTGTTACCTTAAGGCTGGACTACTGTAATTTTTTACTATCAGGTAGTCTACAAAATGCCATTAAAAGCCTTCAGTTGATCCAAAATGCGGCAGCAAGAGTTCTGATGAATATTAAAAAGAGAGATCACATTTCTCCTGTTTTAGATTCCCTTCATTGGCTCCCTGTTAAATACAGAATAGAATTTAAGATCCTTCTTCTTACATACAAAGCCCTTAATAATCAAGCTCCATCATACATCAGAGATCTAATTGTTCCTTATGTTCCTAACAGAGCCCTTCGGTCTCAGACTGCAGGTTTACTTGTAGTTCCTCGGATTTCTAAAAGTAGATTGGGAGGCAGATCTTTTAGTTATCAGGCTCCTCTCCTGTGGAACCAGCTCCCAGCTTTAGTCCGTGAGGCAGACACTCTGTTTACTTTTAAGGCCAGGCTTAAAACTTTCCTTTTTGATAAAGCTTATACTTAGAGTGGCTAAGGTCACCCTGAGCTATCTCTGCAGTTATGCTGCTATAGGCTTAGACTGCTGGAGGACAGACTTACCAATTTTCTTCACTTGGTTGAAGTCAAACTTGTGGAATTAGAAGAGTCCATGGCTGAGGTGAAGGATAAAACATCCGAGGTGTAACAGGAAAGCCGTTGATCAGAGGATAGTGGGATGTCTGTTTGGCTGGGAACAGGAGAGGGGGATGCTGAGCTAGTTCCTGAACTGAACCTATTGAAGAATGTGTTCAGTTCATTGGCTCTGTCCAGACTTCCATCTATCCAATCCTTCCTGTCCTTAAAACCTGTGATCTTTCTCATTCCTGACCAGACATCTCGGATATTGTTCCTCTGTAGTTTGTTCTCCAGCTTCTTCCTGTATACCTCCTTACTGTCTCTGATCTGACCCCTGACCTACTACTTTACCTACTACTACTTTTTACTTTTCTACTACTACTCTCCAGTTGTATTACAGTACATTCTGCTATTTCGACTGTTAACTTTGTTTTCTCTCAGTGTTTTTCTCTCCATAGAAGATATACCTGGTCTGGTATCCTGCTTGGCTGCAATGCCCTGTTGGACGGGGGGCATCGACTGGGATGATCCTCCCAGTAACTGAACATCCACTGTGTCCTGTTATCAACCTTTTACTTTCTGTAACATAGAAAGTTCTCTTATATCAGATCTTCTGTTCCTTCTGTGTCTCTGCTCTGTCTTCTCAAACCCCCAGACGGTCGTGGCAGATGGCCGCTCCTACTGAGCCTGGTTCTGTTGGAGGTTTCTTCCTGTTAAAGGGGAGTTTTTCCTCTCCACCGTCGCTACATGCTTGCTCAGTATGAGGGATTGCTGAAGGATTGCTGTGGTTGGAAAGTCTGCCCAACCTCACGCCTATGACTGACGCAATCTGCTGTGATTCCTTAAATAGGAAACTTTTTAACTCATGGAATGTTTGTATAAATGTATTGAAATTACTCCTTGTTAAGTGCCTTGAGATGACATCTGTTGTGAATTGGCGCTATATAAATGAACTGAATTGAATTGAATCTCTAAAAGATCCATAAAATTGCTTTAAAAAAACAAGGTGGGAATTGGGTCCAAAACACTTGTGGTGGGCCTCACTGAGGAGAAAACTTTATCAATAGTTCCAGCTTCTACCAAGACAAAACTGTCCAGCGTTTCTTTTGGTAAAGACACACACTCCATGTTAGGTTGAGAGAATAAAATATTACATCTGATGGTGTCTACCTTCCCTTTGAAGTGGTCTGCAAACTCCTCACAGAGTGTTTGAGGGGCTTTTATGATATGCATTAGTAGTACGGTTAAAAAAAGTTGTCTAATGGAAAACAGAATTTTGGGATTATTTTTATGTTCTGAGATGATTCTGGAAAAGTATGCATTTCTGGAATTTCTTACAGCATTATTGTATGCTTTGAGACGTTCTATGTATATTTGATGACTTAGTGTGATTTTATGTCATGATGTTAGGCGTTTGTGTTTTAGGTGGTTATTTTTCTTATTTAGTTTTATTATCATGTTAGTTTATTCCTTGTTTTTATTATTTATTTCTGGCACTTCCTTTTTTCTGTATTTCTTCTTGCTCTTACGTAGTTTTACCTTTTTGTCTCTGTGTCCACCTTTTCATTTGTGTTTCCCTAGTTAGGTAATTTTAACTTCTTCCTTGAGTTTTGGTTTCTTTTCGTTCTCCAGAGTTCCCTTGAGTGTTCACATAGATTCTTAGATATATTATCTTAGTTACTTTCTAGTTTTTTCTTCTTAGTATTTAGGATTGTTTTCTGTTTCTTCTTGTCTACTCATTTCTCCGTTTCCCTTGCCATTCTGCATTACTTCCCACTGATTGTTACTGATTGTTTTCACCTGGACTCTCCCTCTCACCTGCAACTGCTCCTCTTAATTAGTCCTCAGGCTCTTCTCTGCCACTTCCTTACTCCCTCCTCAATACTTAAACAGCACTGATTCAGTAAATACTCGCTGGTCCGTTGTCAAACTTTCCTGTCCGGTTCCTTTTTTTGGGACACACACAGCCATTGGGTGGCACTAATCCACATTCTAGCTCCAATAGGAGAAGCAGAGCACCAGAGCTTTTATAAGGGTTCTCCCCGCCGGATCACGTTCTCTTCCGCTTAGGCTTTGGGCCATGCTTGTGCTAGGTGAGACCCCAGGAAATCCTTCCTTTGCTGGCGAGGGGAAAGGACATGAGTTTCTGGGAGAAACTCAGTCCAAGAAAGACAACGACTGCTGATCAATCAGGTGAATCGCAAACCACTGATTAAACAACCCCCACTGTTCTGCCCTGAGCCCAGCAGAAGCTTTCTGAATTAAAGACGCTGCTGTGAGGAAGGGAGCTGCTAACAAGCTACTGCATGCCGCAGAACCGCTCCCAGACGGAAGCCATTTCCACCCACCACAACAAAGCCTATGTTGGATGAATGCTAAGTTGGTAAGCTGTGGAAAAAGGTACTGTCAGTGAAGGAAGGTTGGAGCTGATTGCTGTTTAGCCAAGCCACAGAGGATGACATCCCAGCTGAAGGATGTTACCTGAGCTCCAACAGCCATAAGGCCTCCCACTGCTAACCGACTGCAGGTATTATTAGCCTGCTGGCTAACGTTGTTTTAGCTTTCCCGATTATCCACGGAGCAACCTGGAGAACTTTAACCGTTCAATAAGGTCTGTCTGGGCAGAGACAAGATTAGTTTAGGATAAACACGATTTAAGGGTTGTTTGTTTTCACTGTGATTCCTTACCTTGTGTAAGATTTCATTTATTGTTTGGGTACAAACAGGCCGTTCGGCCTGGAGGTTCAAACAGTGATGTTCGAGGTTTCTGATTGAAAGTCGTTTTATATCCTGCAACCTCAGTACCCCAAACAGACAGGAGTTTTTCTTTTCTTTGTTTGGTGTTTAATAAATGAACCAGAGCGGCTTCAAGCAGCTCCACGTGTTAGCTGTATGCTACCTCCTCAAGTGAACCATGTGGGCCCGCCTTTGACTGCTCTGCTTCATGAACAATAAAGACTGCCATTCATGGTATTCAAAATAGACATCGGCTTTAAAACAGGCTGAACACCAAAACTAATCTTTTATATCATTTTTGAAACCGCCTTCTTGGTCAGTCGAAATACTAAATTAGATCAATCACTGCGTTGAACGAACTATAAAATAGAATCAATACTCAATGAAGTTATAGATTTCTAATTCAGCAAATGGTTTAATGAAACATTACTTCTTCCAAATAATGTTTTTCTTCACTTCTGCTTTGCATTGTGAATTGGTGGTTTGGAAACAGACCAAAAGGTGCTAATTAGTTTTGAACTATCCACAACTAGTTTAAAACTAACTTAGCTTAATTCCCAAAACTCTTCAATACAAGCCTTGGTCTTTAAGCAAACATATTCATACTTAACTGTGACATCACTAGCAATTTATTGGTTTTTGTTTCTACTTCTTTGGACATTTATCACTTTTACTGTTTACATTTGAAGTGTTAGTTTTATTTTTAGTGGATTAGTTGTGTGTTACTACCTTAGTGAGTTTGTTGATTAAAGCCTTTTAACTGAAAGTTGGATTCTTTTGTAATAAGCTATTTTGGAAAACCATTTGTTATTTCACCTACAGCAGGATGTGCCATAACTTTCACTAGCTGAATAGAAACAAAACTGAAGTGATTATTTTTGGACCTAAAGAGGAACGATCAACAGTCAGCACACAGCTTCAGTTAATCCAGCTAGAAACTACTGATCAGGTTCGTAACCTAGGTGTAGTAATGGACTCAGACCTGAACCTCCAGGGTCACATAAAGGTCAATAACAAGGTCAGCCTTCTATCACCTGAAGAACATTTCTAAGATTAAAGGACTGATGTCGCAACAGGACCTAGATAAACTCTTTCATGCGTTTATCTTTAGTCAGATTGATTACTGCAACAGCGTCTTCACAGGTCTGCCTAAAAAGTCAGACAGCTGCAGCTGATCCAGAACGCTGCTGCTCGCGTCCTCACTAGAACCAGGAAAGTAGAGCACATCACCCCAGTTCTAAAGTCCTTACACTGGCTCCCTGTAGCTCAGAGAAAAGACTTCTAAATACTTTTACTAGTTTTTAAATCATTACATGGCTTAGCACCAAAATATGTTGAAGACCTGTTGTCACGGTACCAACCACCAAAACCACTCAGGTCCTCCAACTCTAGCCTACTAAACATCCCTAGACTCAGAACTAAACATGGAGAAGCAGCTTTCAGTTTTTATGCTCCCCTTATCTGGAACAGACTTCCTGACGAGTGCAGAGCTGCTGAAACTCTGAACTGCTTTAAATCGAGACTAAAAACCCATCTGTTTAGAACTGCCTTCGAGTAAATGCTTGATGTCATATGTATGAAATGTGTTCATGCTCTCTTGCTTTTTTTGATCTCTTGCTTTATTGTGTATCATGTGTAATGTGTGTTTCTAAATCACCAAATCATGTAAAGCACCTTGAATTACCCTGCTGTTGAAAGTGTGCTATACAAATAAAATTGCCTTGCCTTGCCTTACATGTGTAGTAACTTGGTGTTCAAAGAACACCAAGAACTTATCCTTCAGTTATTGTTTAATTAGCTTAGCCTCATCAGGCAGGTAATCACAAACAAACTGAGACTGAACAATTTGGCTATTGATATTCCTGGAATCCAGGTGGTGCCCTAAACTTGGTAATTTTGACATGGAATTATTAATCTTATTAATAATTGCCCTAAGCAATTATTCATAATTATTCATAGCCAAATCCTACCTATCTGTGGCACAACACTGTTTTCCCCTTCGCTGCATTTTTGGTCTCTTCCTAATTTTTGTAAGTTATTGTTCCTTGTTTTTGTTGCAATTCGTAGCACAGGAGTAGCACACTCTCAACACAAGGTGATTCAAGGTGCTTTACATGATTAAGAGGTGAAATAAAAACAGCAGTAAAACACAGACAAAGCATATAAAGTAAAAACAGCAAGAAGCATACACCGATACATCAAGGCATTACTCAAAGGCAGCTATAAACATAAGTTTTTAGTTGTGATTTAAAAGAACTCAGTGTTTCAGCAGCCTTGCCGTTTTCTGGAAGTTTGTTCCAGATTAGAGGAGCATAGAAACTGAAAGCTGCTTCTCCGTGTTTGGTTCTATTTCTAGAGATTCTGAGTAGACTGGAATTAGAGGACCTGAGTGGTCTGGTAGGTTGGTATAGTAACAGTAGGTCTTCCACACACTTTGGTGCTAAGCCATTCAATGATTTATAAACTAGTAAAGTATTTAGAAGTCTATTCTCTGAGCTACAGGGAGCCAGTGTAAGGACTTTAGAACTGGGGTGATGTGCTCTACTTTCCGGTTCTAGTGAGGAACACGAGCAGCAGCGTTCTGGATCAGCTGCATCTGTCTGATTGACTTTTTAGGCAGACCTGTGAAGACGCTGTTGCAGTAATCAATCAGACTAAAGATAAACGCATGGATGAGTTTTTCTAGGTCCTATTCTGACATCAGTCCTTTAATCTTAGAAATGTTCTTCAGGTGATAGAACGCTGACCTTGTTATTGACCTTTATGTGACCCTGGAGGTTCAGGTCTGAGTCCATTACTACACCTAGGTTACGAACCTGATCAGTAGTTTCTAGCTGGATTAACTGAAGCTGTGTGCTGACTGTTAATAGTTCCTCTTTAGTTCCAAAAGTAATAACTTCTGTTTTGTTTCTGTTCAGCTGGAGAAAGTTATGGCACATTCATCCATTGATTTGCTCGATGCATTTACTTAGGGTTTGGATGGGTTCAAAGTCACCTGGTGACATTGTAATGTAGAGCTGAGTATCATCTGCATCTTCAACCAAGAAGGAATAAAACCCATCTAATGATGTCTGTGTTAATAGTCAGTCCCGCTAATTTCTGAAGTAGGAGCTGAGGTTGGAGTGTGTGATCTTTTAGTGGGAACAGGTTGACATAATATGTGAAATAATCCATCACCACAAGGACATACCTGTTACCTTGCGAGGTAACTGGCAGCTCTGTGTCGTCAGCAGCAACTTTCTGAAAAGGCCTTTCTGCACTGATTGTCTGTAATGGGGCCCTCTCCTGGGGAATAGGGGAAGAGCGTTTTTAATAGGGCACACATTCAGCACAAAATTTAATCATGTTTCGGGACATGTATGGCCAATAGCACATGCATCTTGCCCACTGGAGCATGAATTCAGCACTCAAATGACCACTGAACTGATTTCCATGCAGTCCAGCCAAGGCAGTGGGAATAAAGGCGGTTGGCAAAACAACCTGAAAGGTTGTTGGTGAGTATGGACTCGTTTTAAGTTTTCTGCAAAGAACACCCTGTCTAATTATCAACTTGGGACAGTCATGTCACAGTTTCCTTAACACAGGGGAAGAATGTTTTACTCACCCAATAGGAAGTCTTTTCCCACCTTCTGAAAGCCATGAGAAGACCTCCCTGTTGCATTAATCATCCTGTTGGTGTTTTTTGTAGTGCACCTAAATCCATAGATAGTGTGTAGCTGATTTCTGGTTGAACAGTGTTAATGTTACTCGTGTCACTAACTGGAGAGATCCTGTCAGCTGTGGTGGTGATGGTATTGACACATTGAACAGCTTTAACATGAGTCTCAGCTGTGTGGCAGCTAGACATGGCATCAGCATTGATATGTTGCTTGTATGATATAGTCAGAAACACCGAGCTCAAGGATCCACCTGCTGCGTAGGCTCGTGGTCTACAAAGGCATTTTTTTAAATTAGAAGGGGCTTATGATCAGTGACCACAGTAAAGGAATTGCCAGAAAGGAAATTTCTTAAATGTATTACAGACCAAACAACTGCCCAGAGTTCTCTGTCAAAGGTGGACCGTTTTTCAGATGGGCTGAGTGTATTGCTTGCATAGGCAATCACATGTTCTTTAATGTCTCTGCATTGCGCCAACACAGAGCCGATCCCATTCTGTGATGCATCAGTGTATAAAAGGGCTGTGAGAAAATGGAATCTGTCATAATCAGAGGATTAGTGAGAGCATGTGTTAGTGACAGAAAGGCATCCTCACACTCAGAAGTCCATGAAAATATGGCTTCCTTGTGCGTTAGGGGCGGAGTGGAGCAGCAATGAGGGAAAAGTTCTTAACAAACCTACGATAATAGGAGCACAGTCCAATAGATGCTCTCACCTCTGTAGATGTTCAGGGTGTAGGCCATTGTAACATGCACTTGTATGAGTATATAAATAGTTATATAAAATAAATGGAAATGTGAAGCTATTTGGACCAGGATAATCAGAAGCCTAAATTCGCTCAAAGAGGATTTGGATTGACTTATGCTTAATAAGACACAAAAGAACAAGATTTCTGTGCAACCAAATGTGTTATTAGAAATATTTAAGTTATTTACAATATGTACAAACAGTGCACTTCCACAGCATTCAATTCAATAAATTCATGAAGTCAAATTAAATCATATTGAAATCTACATGTACATGATTAACTTTCTCTGTTCCTCTTATTAAACTAATAAGGTAAAAAAAAAAACTAAGAGCTCCTATTCAAAACATTACATTAAATACAATTGAAATCCATGGAAATTTAAACCAATTTCAAAAGAGTAAACAAACAGAACTGTTTGGTAGGCAGCTTTAGCATATAGCTAACAGCTGACCAGCTACTCACCAGTTCCCAGTTTACAATCACATACAAATCACGTTTCTCTTCAAAGTACATCCACAAGCTGCAAAACATACCAGCAAATGAGATGGCAACAAGAGAAAAGACAACAAATGAAATACAGATAAATCCAGGACAATTACCTGCAGCAACTGTGCACTTCTTTGTTCACATGCTTTGTTCACACATGCTCTACAAACTTACAAACAAAATTCTTCTTCTTCTTCTTAGGTTTTTTTGGGGGTTGGCAAACAACAATTCGGTGCATTACTGCAACCAACTGGCTTGGAGTGTGGACTGGACTAGTACTCAAAAAAAAAAAACATTCCACAGGCCACAATTGACAATCTGATAAACTCTATGCGAAGAAGATGTGTTGCACTGCATGAGGCAAATGGTGGTCACAACAGATACTGACCGGTTCTGAGTCCCCAGACCCCCAATAAAGCAAAAAACTGCACATTCCAGGGTGGCCTTTTATTGTGGGCAGTATAAGGTACACCTGTGCACTAATCATGATGTCAGATCAGCATCTTGATGTGGCACAACTGTGAGGTGGGATGGATTATCTCAGCAAAGCAGAAGTGCTCACTATCACACATTTAGACTGATTTGTGAACAATGTTTGAGAGAAATGGTAATATTGTGTATCTGGAATGAATTTTAGATCTTTAAGTCCATCTCATGAAAAATGGGAGCAGAAACAAAGGTGTTGCGTTTATATTTTTGTTGAGTGTAATTCTCAGAATAATTCTTCCCAATCCTTATTTGTATTTGTCTATTTAAGAGAAAATCCTTCAACCGTCTGTTCCTCCGACCTGTAATACCAATTTTCTTCAATTGAATTAATAAACCATCCCTCCATAGCATATCATATGCTTTTTCTATATCAGAAAATACCACTATTACGCTTTCTTTATTTACCTGTGCTTTTCTAATTTCATTTTCTAAACACAAAACTGGATCCATGGTACATCTTCCTCTCCTAAACCCACTTTGATTCTGAGATAAATATCCTTTACTTTCTATATAATATATCAATCTATCATTAATCATTTTCTTCATCATTTTACATAAATTAGAAGTCAGTGCTATTGGTCTATAGTTTTCTGGTTTTGTATCATCCTTACCTGGTTTACGTATTGGAATAATCATTGCTTCTTTCCAATTCTGTGGTAATTTCCCACCTTCCCAAATCCTGTTGTAAAATTCTAATAATATTTCTTTGGATACCTCACTAAGTGGTTTTATCATGACATAAAAAATTTGGTCTTTTCCTGGACTTGATATCTTAAATTTCTTAATTGCTCTGTTCAATTCTCCTTTTGCAAATGGTAAATTTATTAAATCATTACTCTCCTCCTCTTTCCTTAATAGTTCTTCATTCTCATCTATTGTCTGCTCTTTCCCTCTTTCCCTCTTTTCATCAATACTGTCTGAACTATGAATTTTAGCAAATCCTTTTGCCATCATATTCGCTTTTTCTTCATTTTTAACTGCTACCATTTCTCCATCATTTAAGATTGGTAATCCATACTCTCTTTTTATCCCATTCATTCTCCTTATCATTGTCCACACTTGATTTAATTTATTCTGTATTCCCACTGAATTACAAAAACTTCACAGATCTCTCTTTGCCTTCTTGATAATTCTTCTCAATTTACTCTGTGATCTTTTATATTCAATAACATTCTGAGTACTATGATTTCTTTTCAACATTTTGAAAGCTTTATTTCATGCTTTAATTGCTTCATCACATTCCTTTGTCCACCACGGTACCATCTTCCTCTTGGTCTTACCTCTTTTCTTCTTTATACTTCGGTTTGCTGCTTCTAAAATCGCACAACATACAGATAAGTTTAACTCATCAACATCACCTTAAATCAACTTTTGGTAATTCTTTTTCAGTTATTAACTTAAATGACTCCCAGTCAGCACTATTGAAATTCCGTCTCTCTACTGTTCCTAAGTTATATTTTTCAGCACTAATATTTATTTCTATTATTATGGGATAATGATCACTACCTATTGTGTTTTCTTTAATTACTTTCCAACTACTTATACTTGCTATTGATTCTGAAACCAAAGTTAAATCAAGTACTGATTCCATCCCTCTTCTAACATTTACTCTTGTCCCACTCCCATCATTTAAACATACATAATTTTTATTTTCCATGATTTCCTCAATTACATTCCCATTTTCATCATTATAATTACCCCATACTGTACTGTGAGTGTTAAAATCTCCACACCATACCATTTTCCCTTCCAAATATGTGTTTAGTTCTTCTATTGAATCTAGTGAGAGATTTTTGCACAGATTGTAAAAATTAACAATTTTAATACCTTCTTTCTTTGTCCAGGTCTCAATTACAATATATTCTAATTGTGTACCTTTTCCTAGTACTCTATACTGAATGCCTTTTTTAACAAAAATTACACATCCTCCTCCTTTACCTTCTTGCCTATCTCTGCGTACACTACTATATCCTTCAATTACAAAATCTAAATTTGGTTTTAGCTATGTTTCCTGGATACAGATTATATCAATTGTTTTATTAAATGTGTTAATGAATCCTTTAAGCTCTTGCCCATTTGCTACTAAACTTCTAGAGTTCCAATGCAAAATGATCATACTATCTCTTTTCCTGATGTTCCTGGCTTCCCATCTCTCCTAGTTTTTTGTGCATATGTTCCCATGAAATTCCTCTCATACCAAAACACCTCTCTGCTCCTTTCACGATCATTTTGATTTTTTTCCGTTTTGTGTTTTACCTGATCTGCACAATTGACGATGTAAGCAATGAAAGACATGATCTTTTCCACTGTAATCACTGTCTGTTTTCTCTCCTTGTGCCAATCCTGGTAATGATGATAATGATAATGATACCTGTTGAACTATTGGTACTTCCGTCTTTTCCTTCTGGACTTTTACTTTTTTAACAGCCTCTGCGTAACTTATGTTGTTATCGATTTTAACTTGTTCCACTTCAATGGCCTTCTTCCGAGCATCTTCTTCACATCCCCCATATGTCACCCTGTGCTGTCCCCCACAGTTACAACATTTATCCTGTACACTACTTTTACATTCCTCATATTTATGATTATCCCCGCACTTAGGGCATCTTTGCTGTCCTCTACATATTGCTGCTCTGTGCCTGTATCTTTGGCATTTGTAGCATCTGAGAGGGGGAGGGATATGTGGTCTGACTGAAAAACACATGCATCCTATTTTAATTTTACTTGGCAAGGTAGATTCTTGATACTCCAACATTACTGATAAACTGTTAAAGTTTTCCACCTCTGCTTCATGATCTCGTCACAGTTCAACATGCTCTAAATTCCTGTGTCAGAGGTGATTTCTAAGGACATTACTAACCAGATATGTAGAGATTTTTGTAGAGTACAGCTTGTCTATGTAGCTGAGCTCTGTTACGGGAAGGATCGTCAGCAGTTTTAATCCAACTGCTTTCTCCTGTGAGGAACCTGAAACAACCTGTGTCACAGGAGCTTTGTTGAGTCAGTCCCCAGCCAATCCAAGCAAGCTGCTCTCAGTGAGTGAAACCAGAGAAATGGCAAAGCTCATGGGAGCACAGATAGAGACTGAAAGACAACTATTCATTAGCTAAACACAGATCCCAGGGGTGGAAGCCCTGCAAACAGGGCCATGGATATATTGTTACTGCTACCAGGAGCCTTCCTGATCAGTACAAGTTTTTATGACATCTGACATTCTAACTGCAATTCTCAATCATTTAAAACCTTTAACCAGAAACACTGCTAATGGTGGTCACAACTGCAAACAGATAAACATTGTTATCACACGCTGTCATTAGCAAACACTTTTTCTGTCCTACCATCACAAACGTAAGCATGTGACGTTTGAACTTGTCTACTGGGACCTGGACCTGTGAGTTCTGGTCAGATCAGACTCACAGTACATTTCTCGGCAGAAAGGCCTCCAGCTGTGTCAGCTGTGAAACAAAAGTTAAGTCAAGTTTATAAGTATTGAACATTTCATCAAGAAGGCAGTTTTTAAGTGCTTTACATGATAAAAACATGAAAATTTGCAATCCAGGCTAAGGGTATATTCACACCAGGAAGGTCCGTTAGTTCGTTAGTTCACCTGCTTTGGTCCGGCCCAAATAGTTGAGTGTTTTTTTGTTTTTTTTTGGATGCAGTTCTTATTTACACTGTTATTAAATGCAACAGGACCAGAGTTTCTCAACAAAAATACATGTGTGCTAAGGTCTTTCAGCTACTGCAGTCAAACATTTAAGTGCATCAATTTGCATCAATGACTCAATGCAATCTGCTGGGATTCCTTAAATAGAAAATGTTTAAAGTGATTGGAATGCATGTATGAGTGAATTGAAATGACTTTTCTTGTAAAGTGCCTTGAGATGACATCTGTTGTGAATCAGCACTATATCAAATCAAATCAAATCAAACTTTATGTATAAAGCACTTTTCATACAAAAAATTGCACCACAAAGTGCTTAACAGATTAAAATGACCCCACATAAACCACATTCCCATCACATGCCCACAGATTTAAAAGCATGGTCACAGTTATACCCCCCTTCCCCCAACCCAACTCCCATGCACACACACAGTTAAAAGCGACAGTAAAAAAGGACATTGGGCCTACCATCTGCACCGGCAGTGGTAGATCAACAGCAGCAGCCGAGGCACCGACACAGGGCGCCCAGTGGAGGCAAGGCCAAGACCCCCACCTCCACCCAAACTCCACCTGGAGAGCAGCTACAGCCAACCACCGCTCCTGGGGCAGAGGGCTCCCACAGAGGAAACACTGGAACGGGGATTTAGATACCAAATTAAAATATAAAAATAAGCAGTAAATAAATGTGATAAGATTGAATAGTAAAACACTGATAAAATATAATCATATAAAACATGCAGGGCAATTAATCAGACAATAATAAATAATAATCAGTTAAAAGCTAGGCTAACAAGGTGAGTCTTGAGCCTGCTTATTAAAAAAAGGAATGTTCTCCACGACCCTGAGGTTCTCTGGCAGCCCGTTTCAGAGGTGAGGGCCATAAAATTGGAAAGACGCCTGACCAAGAGTGTGTGTCCTGACTTTAGGGATGACAAGGAGACGGCTGCCAGAGGAGCGCAGAGACCGCGAAGGTTCATATGGTGAAAGCAGTTCAGAGAGATAAGAAGGCCCAAGACACTTAAAAACATTAAGACACTTAAAAACCATTAAGACACTTAAAAACCATTAAAAGAACGTTAAAATCAATCCTAAAACGTACGGGGAGCCAATGCAATGTATTTAAAACAGGTGCAATGTGTTCCTGCCTCCTGGTCTTCATCAGGACTGCTGCTGAATTTTGTAGTAGTTGTAAACCTGAGATACTATTTTTGGAAGACCAGAAACCAGGGCATTACAGTAATCAATCCTACTGGAGATAAAAGCATCAGTGTCTCAGTGTTGGCCCGACAGAGAATGGGGCGGACTCTGGCAATGTTCTTTAGATGATAAAAACCTGTTTTAGTAATGTTTTTAATGTGAGGGATAAAAGTCAGCTCAGAGTCAAGACTCACACCCAGGTTCTTCACTTGTAAAGAAGACAGTGATCATAGTTTTGGTAAAAGTTTCTCTCTCTGAGCCTCAGGACCGATGACTAAAACTTCAGTTTTATCAATAAACGTAATTGAATAGCATACTTTACAGTTGACGTCAAAGTTTAGCTGCGTGAGTGCTGATGGGTGCTAATGCTAGAAAATGAAACACATTTACTAATTGAAAAAACTCATACAGAGTGCTTGGACATTGATGTGAAAGTAGAAATTATATGTGAAATTTAAATGCATCTCAGAAATGTGCAACTATAAAATGAAGGAAGTTGTTTTGACAGAGAAAGACATACCAGGAGCTTTTGTAGATGGCAACCCTGCAAATTATCGATAGCCAGAGCTGAAGCGCTGGCTCCAATGTCAGGGTCAAAGTAAAAATGTGTCACTACGAGAGGCTATTGAAAAGGTGCGGAGATGTGTTGAAATTAAAATAATGGTTTATCCTTGAGTGGATGGTGGTAAATGGTAGAACTGAAAAATAAAGGACTCGCTAGCCAAACAACACCTGTTATATCCATTACCATGACAACGCCTGACAGCAGCTGATCCACAAAGTTACTAATTCTACTATGAGTAAATCAAAGTGCAAAATGTTAATTTGACATATAAAATATATGTACTTTGTGTTTTTTTATCCTGTTGTCAAGAATTATTGTGTTTTATACATTTATTATGGCATTTCCTTTTCTCATCATTTTAAATCATAAATTTCTCCGACATCCGATCTGGGGATCTAGAGTCCGATTTGCACAACCCACAACAGCACTGCTTAGTTCCTTCCCGTTTGAACACTTTTAGGAGATGAAACTACAACTTTGTGAAGATTGGAGCAACTCTGACCCAAAGGCACCAATGCAAAATGCGCACTTGTTTGTCTAGGGCCACTTCCCAGAATGCCTTGCGACGTTACGTCCCGATCTATTTTTAGCTATTGTGAAAGACGCTATTGAATTAAAATTAAGGGGGGGGTAAAACTAGGAAGCCATGTCAAAATAGGTCAAAATAAACAATGGCGAGTGCTGTTCTTCTCGTCTTTCTGGCATTATGGTTTATACACAGGAGTCACGTTTTCCAAATATTTTCCATATTTGGACGGTTTTTTAAATGTTGACGGAAAAATAAAAGAGTGTCTTTGATTTTGACAGATTAGTATTCAAACTCCTTACCACTTGGTGCAAATATGCAGAGATGTTCAACTTCACGCACAGAGTACAGATAACTGAATCAATCAAAAAAAGATTACCATGAGAGAATCTGAGCATCATCTAATACCTGGACACCATATTCAATGCAACTCACTAACCGGAAACTGACAGCACGTTAAAGAGTTACGAAAGGATGGAGCGCATGGAGCACCGGACACAGACCGGTAGTGACAGATCACTGCAGTTTAACTACTGATGCAAGAAGAACCCATGCAGGGGCATTTCCTCCCATTGAAGCAAACACAAAGCCCCTTGTTCAGAGACTTTTGCTGTTTTTTGATCACTTCAATTTGAAAAAGTTCCCTGATTTCAAAACTATGGCTGAAGTGACGCTTCAGCCTCCATTACGCACAGTCGGAGTGCAGTTCAGACTACAGCAGGTGAAATAATATATTTACCTTATTATTCTGCTCGATGTGTGATCGCACAATGTGGATTCTCTGATCAGTTTGTTTGGATTTATTAGCAACTAAAATATATGAAAATTAACTACTTTGCTAATATGTTATCATATAAAAAATTTACGGATATTAATTATTATTATTTTTAACCCCGTCAGTCAAAAAGACAACAACAAATTATTGTAGCCCGACCTCGGATACAGCTACAGATCTTAACAGAAACATTTGAGCGTCAAGACTGTTTGATGTGTTGTGGAATTCTGGGATAAGACAATGTTGATAAAATCACTTAGAGAAAAGATCGATCCTTTGTCTTGAATTGATTCGAAGGCAAACAGCGTTCGAAAACTCTGTCACTGACAAGTCAGAAGGCAGAGCCCCGAATCCAAGTGTACATGAGTATTTATACACTTTAACACACCTTAAGTTTCGCAAACATATTCATCTTCTCTGGCAAAAGGTCAAACAGCCCACTCATGTCCTTTTGTGTAGACACTTCAGCTTTTACATTTTGTTGGTTTACTCTCCTTCTTAGACAGCGTTGGCTGGGGTGCACGTCCTCTTTTTCACACAAGTCATTTTGAGCAATGATCCAAAAGTCACATTGTCCACTTTCTGTTTGACAGTTCATCACCTTTAGACATCAAGTTCACTACTGCTTTCATAGTTCATGACCTTAGATACTTAGACATGACGAATATAAAAATTTTCCATCACAGATGCAACATGAGGTACAATAGGATAAAGAGAGACGGACATTATTAATATGAATAGAGTGTATTGATGTCACAGTGGGGACATACACATGTTAAGGCAGCACACGCTGCCTTAACATAGAAGGGGAGGAAGAGGAACAAAGAAAACACAAGAAAATTTACCAGTCCCCCTCTACAGTATAAAAACATAGGTTTTTTGTTTACTGGGTGGGATAACGTTTGGTCGTTTTCACACTTGATTTGCTCCCCACCAGGGTTTGTTGTTAACCTCTCCAAAAACCACTTCTTCAGCTGGGTCTCGGTTCGTTGTTTGGTGCGCACTAGTTCGCTAGGTTGTATTCACAACGGCCCAAAAGGTCTGGACCAAAGGAGGAAACTAATTTGAGTTTTAAGCTAATTTCAAGCGAACTAAACAAGGTTAGTGTGAATACACCATAAGACTTATGATATTCCAGTGATTATTGATCAAAGGCCGCTCTAAACAGATGGTTCTAGCCTTAAAGGAGACATCACCTGTTACTAAAGTGAATAACTACTCCCTATCATAGTCTTAAATGCCTTTAAAATAAATTCTAGTCAAAATAAAAAAATTGAAGGTGCTTTTCTGACCCATTCTGTAAAACCCGTATTGTCTCGCAAGAGTGCATGGCAAGCGATATTTCAGCGTTCCGGGATGTCTATTATAATAATGCAAATGAGGATTACGTTGATTGGTTGTAGGAAGGAGGGGGGATGATGCTCCACTGCAACACTCTCCAAAGAAACAACATGGTTCACGTTATGTATGAACCCGACCTCACCGCGACCTACAGAATCCAACAGTTTATGATCTAGCCAGAGCTGGAAAGTTAAGATGTCGAACAGAATATAGGACGTCTACAGCAAGATGTATCGGAATGGTAAAGGCAACCATTTGATTGTGATAAAACCCTTGTTTCTACAAAATAGGTTTGCCTTCCTATAAAGTCGATTATTACAAAAACAGCGATGTACTCTTCTTCAGTAATAGCGGCGGAGCTCGGCTGAATGTGAGAGTGAGAGGGGAGGGGCGAGCTCCAGCAGCATTGGTCTGCTATGTTCATAAATGGTAAAATCCTGCCGTTTTGACATAATACCGGCACAGAAATCAAAACCATGTTTTTGATGGTGCATGCACGTGAAGTGCACGTGGGGTGGTTAGAGAAGCCAATGGTAAACAAATGCTGCACTTTTGAATATTGGCTTACTGCCCAGTGTAAAATCACTAGGAAACCATATTACAGATGTTTTCATTTGGAAAAAATGAAAATCTTAGGTGATGACCCCTTTAATTTAAAGGTCTCATTCACTGAGAAACCATTTAAAACTTGCTCCTTTTGAAATACGATCCTTTACTCTCAGTAGAGCATGTATGCTGCATGTCATATTGTTGTCCCATCCCCGTTGCCTGCTTCAGACCCCAAAAAAATCTGAGCTGAAAACAAGAGATGTATTATATTTGGCAAGTCAAGGCAATTTTATTTGTATAGCACACTTTCAACAACAAGGTGATTCAAGGTGATTTACATGATTAGAGGATAAAGTAAAAACCACAATAAAGCATGAAGCACACACAAAACATATGATACATGAAAACATTACTCAAAGGCAACTCTAAACAGAGGGGTTTTGACTTAAAAGAACAGCTTTGCAGTTTTCTGGGAGTTTGTTCCAGATTAAAGGAACATAAAAACCGAAAGCTGCTTTTTCATGTTTGGTTTTAATTCTAGGGATGTTGAGTAGACTGGAATTAGAGGACCTGAGTGGTAAGGGGGGTTGGTATAGTAAAGGTATTTTCAAGTTTATTCTCTAAGCTACAGAGAACCAGTGTAAGGACTTAAGGTCCAAAAATAATTACTCCAGTTTTGTTTCTATTCAGTTGAAGAAAGTTATGGAACCTCCATGTTATTATTTGTTCTATGCATCTACTCAATGTTTGAATGGGTTCAAAGTCACCCGGTGACATTGTAATATAGAGCTGAATAGGATAAAGGACAAAGTTGTGAAAAAGCATCTCATGGTTAAGTATGGTGGAGGATCAGTGATGCTGTGAGTCTGGGTTTGGTTGCTTGCCAAGCCATTGAACAGCAGTGGTTACTCCCCAAAGGCTGAGAAACGGCCAGGGAATGGGGGTGGTGGATGTCGTCCTGGTGGGTCGGCCGCCCAGGGCATCGGTTTGCTCCTGGTATGGGCAGGTACGTCGCCGGGGTTTAATGCACAGGTGGCGCTGGGGGCCTCCTTTGCTGGCGGGGAGGCTGTTGCTATCTAACAACAGGTGCTCTTCCCCTACGGGGTGCACTTGGACGGGGGGGAGGGGTGTGAGGGAGGAGGGGGGCTGAACTCAACCTGGGTGTCTAATGTCTTTTGTGTTCTAATAGTAGAGCGAATGTCAGGGTGGGTTTAGTTCTCCTTCTGGGATGGGGCTTGGGGGACTGCCTTGGGGACCTTGGGGCTTGATGGTGCTGTGGCCGTGGGCCCCGAGTTTAACGCGCCACGGGCTCCCTCCCCTTGTGGATCCTGGTAAACAGCGGTGCCTAATGGGGCCAGTGGGGGAGCTGACTCCCTGGGAAGGCATTTTGTCTCCCATTCCTTCCCTCCCTATCCCCGAACACCTCTTTCCACCCGTTCCATCACTTTATCACTCATATAGGGTCTCGGGGCATGAGCACATCACTGGGAGGGGTTTCCTTCTTCGCTATCCCGTGGCGGCCTGGGTCCCAATTTTACTATATATGTCATGGCCCACGTTTCACTTGCACTTCCTCCTCACTTGTGTCTCCCTGCTATCATGCATCATGCTGTGCACCTGTGCAGCAGCCTGATTAGCTCGTTGACTTCACCTGCACTCACCACTACTTAAGCTCTCCTCACTCTCCACTCCCCTGCCAGATTATCGAAAACCTTTGTGGCAAGTAGATTTCCAGCATCCTCCAAGATCCATGTTTTTTGCCCTCTATGTGTATGACCTTGTTTTTGCCTCCTGGATTCAAGTGTTTTTTGCCTTACCCCAGTCGGCTCCTTCCTGCCTCTCTGACTCCCGGAAACCGGACCTCCACTCGGCTCTTCAACTCTGATTCTAGCTTAGCCCCTTGGATGACTTTTACGCCTTCTGCCTCTCCGTGTATGATCTTTGCTTGTTCCCCTCGACCTCGATTTCTAGCCTGCCCCTTCCTAAATTCGATTCACTGCTGCTCAAGTCTGCAAGCTCTTCTGCTCACAGCACCGTCTGAAGAGGAGCACTTGGAAACCCCACGATCCCTCCACGTGACCGCTGGTCAGGATCTGCCTCCCCACTTCAACATCGCCCCATCTAGGACCCTCAAGCAGCAGGTTGGTGGCACAGAAGTACCTTGCCGTTTTTCCCTGTGGAGGATATATACTCACCTCAACCGTTTCTCCGCAGTGAGCCTGCAGCTGTCCAGCTTCCTTCCAAGAAAAATCAGCAACAAATAAAACGTATTCATTCACCCATTCTTGTGTTGTGGCTGATTTTACGGGTCCTCTTGGTACCATTACAATATAACTTAGACACTCCCACTTATAACATTTTCATGAGACACACATGTAGGAACTTTGGGGTGGGCACACTTTTTAGCATCCAGAGGGGGAGCTGTTCAATCAGCTTCACCTCTGGTGGCAGTGCCCACTGTTAAACCACATATAGACACTGAGGGCTTGGGGTGGGGGTTGGGGGATGTCTGGCTGCCTTCCCCATATCCCACCCCTCCGTTTTAAGCACACATTACAACAACACGCATCAACACCATATTCGAGCGGGAGGATAGAGGCTAGGGTTCTTTTTACACCCCTGATTGATATGGGCCATCAGGGGTTGGGGTCCGGAGGAGGAACAGGTGGTCTGGTTGGGGGCCTGGGCTGGTGGGCTGCTTTGCCACTGTTGGGCCCTTGGCGGTCTGCTTGTCTCTGTCCTAGAAGGTAGGGGGTCCATCTCCTGGGTCCGGGGGCTCGTTGCTCTACTGGGGTATAGGTACCTGGACCTGGGAGCATAGAGTTTCTATGGGGTGTGTGAGTGAGGGTACAGCATCCTTTCTTGGGTGTCTTGGTGTGTTGGGGAGAGTGTATGTGCTTAAGAGGGAGGGAACGTATGACTGTGTCTGTATGTTTTTGTCTACCTGTCAGGTTGGGTGTTGGGCTGCCCTCTAGCCTGGCGCACCTCAGGCTTTACATCTAATGGGGGGCCTATTTCCCCTCCGTCACTCCCTGCCTGTGACTAATGCCCCTGCCCGCTGGTGCGTTGGTGGTCAATCCGGTTCAGACCTGGTGCGTGCCTGGCCTGGGTGGACCCGTGTGTTGGTCGGCCGATGTGCTGGGCCGATGTCTTACTTTTGTTGGATTGGGGCACCTCTTTCGGGGGTGCCAGGTTTGGGACTGTTGGGTGGTGCCTGTTCGGTGGCTCGGCGGGATACGGATCCAGCGTCCCTGCCCCGTGCTAGTCTGCCTGGGGCTCTGGGGGTCCTTTGGACATCTCGGCTCCGATCTCCTTCATGTCTGCATCGATTCCTGGGAGATGGATTGATGGCTGCTCACACCAGTTATCGAGCACTCTTATAGAGTAACCGTATATTCACCATAATGCTCACACACATACACACACATAGGTGTGGGATCTCCAGTGTTTACAGTTTCATTCTTGGGGTGAGGTTATCATTAGCAGATCTTGTTTAAGTGGATAGACGTTTGGTCTTTCAGCAGGAGAATGATCTAAAATCTCTGGTCTCATCAACACAGATATGATTCTGCTAACACTAAATGAACGTTCTTCTAGGGTCATTTCATTCCCAGACCTACGTCCTGTAGAAAAGCTGCCAGTTGAACTTAAGAGAGGACCAGGACTCTGGACTATCTAGAGAGCAACTGTTGAAGATCCTTATGTAAATCCTCCACCCTACACCTCTGAGTGACGGGAAAGGACAAAATGCTGTCCTTTCAGTAAAACAGATGTCACACAAAGTATCACCAAAAGGGGTGCCGATATGTGTGGAAAAAGTGAATACTTTTTCAATACTGTATAGATGTAACCCCGCCTCTTGCCTACTGACCACTGATAGGAACCAGCCTCCCCATGAGCCAGCAAGGACGAGTGGTATAGATAATGGATGAATAGAAATTACAGACTGGATTTTTCTGCAATTTCCATTTAGATTTTTTCCTTCTGCTTTCCTTCACATTAACTTGACTGGAGTTTAAAGGAAATGTACCTAACCTGCAGATGTCAGCTGGTTGTTTGATTAAAAAAAGGGAGATTTTATCATGGCTGATACTGAACATGCCTGGGAGGAACACGCTAACATAAAGGTTATTGCATGGTTTAAATAAGAGTTCAAAGCCTGAACAAAATGCCACTGATGATATGAGACTGATCTAATTTTCACTTTCCTCACTAAACCCTGCTGCTTGCCTTTCCTTTCCAGGACTAGATGGTGTTTAAGATTTAATCTAGCTATGACCATAATCTGGAATGGCACAATAATCGACTTGTCTTGGGTCTTCTGAGTGATATTAAATATTTGTATCATGTTTGACTGAAATAACCTCACTGCCTGGTCCTTGTCCCCTTCTACCCTCACAACCAAATGTCACACACAATAAATATGAAAACTAAGACACTGTAATCCTTCACCAGTTGAAAGTTTAGCAGACACCTGGCCATGCATGGAAGAACATAGTACAGTAAAGAGTGATGCAGCAATATGAACAAGTAAAGAAACAGGATTATGGAGGAGTCTGATCCACTGACATCACCTGGCCGGGTCACAGGGCGGACACAGTGCATGCATTCAAACTCCACACAGAAGGAACCCAGAATTTTCTGGCTGCAAGGAAATGGTATCAACATCTGGACCACCGGCGGGTTTAACTGTGGGTAAAATGCATCACAAAAACAAATTCAATTTAATTCAGTTAATTTATGTAGAGCCGGTTAAAAACTGTTGTCGTCTCAAGGCACTTCACAAGAAAAGTTATTTCAACACAACCATTGAAACATTCTAATCAGTTTAAAAGTTTGCTCTTTAAAGAATCTCAGCAGATTGCATCAAGTCATTGACTTGAGGTTGTGCCCCATTTATGCAGACTCCAACTACAGAAATCCCTCAGCAATCCCTCATACTGAGGAAGCATGTAGCGACAGTGGAGAGAAAAAACTCTCCTTTAAGAAGAAGAAACCTCCAGCAGAACCACAACCAGAACCTGTTGGGATTCTGTGACTGTGTGCTGGCGAGTGGTGGTGTGTTTGTGTGTCTCTCCTCTTACCTTCTCTTTAGGGTGTATCAGGCATCAGGTCCAGGTGCTTCCAATCAGCTACTCATCATTCTCCAGCTTAAAAGGAGAGCGGATCCTGGAAGCTGGCGCCAGTTGGTTCTCGCTCCTAGCGTGGTATTTGGCCAAACTTACTCCAGAGAAATCTTTCAGAACTATTCTCAAGATCAAGCTTGTTCCAGTGCTTACCTTTGCTTTCTTTATAGATCCCTCCAGAAATTCGACCCCTCCCCAGAACCTTACAAGCAGATAAGACTCCTTCAGCCTGAGTTCTCGCCCGGTCAGCCACTGCATCGCTTCCCCGCTAGTAACTCTCCACCATACTCACCCTCATTGCCGCTACCTCTCCTGGCTGCTTGCCTGTCCGCCCAGAAGACATCATCACCTGCAATACAAGAGAAATTACCACCTCTGTCCTCACTCCTGGCCATCCTCCGGACTCCTCCAATCAGCTCACCTGAAAAGACACACAAGGATCAGCAGATACCTCGCATCCACCTTCAGCTAAGCTCAGTTCACGGATTCCCCACTTACCCCTCTCTTCCCCATAACACCCCAGACACTAAGTAAGATCCTCCTCACTACATTTCTAAGATCCTATGTTACCTCAGTACGTGTTTAACCTCTCACCTGTTCCCTCTCCTAGTCCGGTTTTCATCTCCTGGTCCCTCCCGAGACAACCCTCTGGTTTCTTCCCACTTTCCTCCGTTCAATAAACCTTTTAACATACAACAAATCTGTCTGTCTGCTGACTGGAGCTGTTGCCTCTTCAGAGTCGATAAAACCGATCATGTCAGAATCTGGTTCAGTACAAGCGGCTGTCTGCCACAACCGTCTGGGGGTTTGAGAAGACAGAGCAGAGACAGAAAGATAGTAAATTAAAGAAAGTAAAAAGTAAAAGTAAAAAGTTGATAACAGGCGTTGTGAGAAATTAATTATTAAGAATGATCTGCTCTGTGTATTTCATATACTGATAGTTACTATGTGCATGCTCCTTGTGATATGTTAACTAACCTGATTGTATGACACTGTATAAATTTGGGTCAGGGCAAATCTAAGGACATCCTGACATACATTGATTGTGCTTCCACTATCAAGTCCCTGAAGCCTGCGAGTCTATTGTTCTCATACTGAAGAAATGTTTTCTGATGTCATGTTGATAGGAGTCAGGATTACTGAACCTATATAATTCTGTGTCTTGTTTTGGAAGTCAGGTCAGTATTGCATATTCTCTGTTAACGCTGTCCCTCCTTGCTTGATCAACCAAGTTTGTAATAAAACCTCACAATATCTGAAGGAATCTCTCTCATCTCTTTTATTTAAGAACTTCACTCACACAGGACACGGGGGGTGCTCACTTACTGGATGAGGCCATCATCTACCTAGTGCACCAAACTCTGACTCACCTGGAGAAGCCTGGAAGGACTGTGAAGATCATGTTCTTTGATTTTTCCAGTGCTTTCAACACCATCCAGCTGGAACTTCTGGGGGACAAGCTGGAGCTTTCAGAAGTGGACCACCACATGTCGCAGTGGATACTGGACTACCTCAAAGGGTACCCGGTACAGTATGTGAAGAAACAGGGCTGTGTCTCCGACAGGCTGGTCTGCAGTACGGGGCCCCTTAGGGAACTGTGCTGGCACTGTTCCTCTTCACCCTCTACACTGTAGACTTTTCCATCAACTCCCCATGCTCCCACCTTCAGAAGTTCTCTGATGACTCTGCCATTGTCTGCTTCATCATGTAAAGGTTTAACTGTAAAGCAATTTGTGATAATTTCTAGAAAGGTGCTATATATAAAGGTTTACTTACGTACTTACTTACTTCATCACAGGTGAGGATGACTCAGAGTACAGACAGTGGACTTTGTGGACTGGTGCCAGCAGAACCACCTTATGATCAATGTAGGGAAGACCAAAGAGTTGGCGCAGACCCACCACACTGACACCAGTGAACATCCAAGGAGTGGACATGGAGATAGTGGACTCTCATAAGTACCTGGGTGTTTACCTAAACAATAAACTGAGAGCTGAGCCGAAAGGCAAAGCTCTTGATTTACTGGTCAGTCTACATTCCTACCCTCATCTATGGTCAGGAACTCTGGGTAGTGTCCGAAAGAACGAGATCATGGATACAAGCGGCTGAAATGAGTTTACGTCGCAGGGTTGTCTAGACTCTCCCTTACAGATAGGGTGAGAAGCTTGGTCATCCGGGAGGGGCTCAGAATAGAGCCGCTGCTCTTTCACATCGGGAGGAGCCAGTTGAGGTGGCTCGGGCATCTGGTCAGGATCCCTCCTGGACGCCTCCCTGGTGAGGTGTTCCGGGCACATCCAAAAGGGAGGAGGCCAAGGGGAAGACCCAGGACAGGCTGGAGGGACTATGTCTCTCGGCTGGCCTGGGAATGCCTTGGGATTCCAGAGGAGGAGCTGGCCCATGTGGCTGGGGAGAGGGAAGTCTGCTGTCCACGGTACCCGACCCCAGATAAGCAGAAGAAGATGGATGGAACATCAACTGGACTGTTTTGGATGTAAAAATACTTTTCTTGTTCGAGATGGCTCTGTCCTGGGTTTTGATATTTGGCTTTGAATAGTAAGTTGAAATTCAGCCCGGGAGCTTGGAAGTTTCTTTACCTCGGGTGGGTTGTGGATAAGGGTTATGGGAAGAAAATATCTTCTTTCTTCCATATGGATAAGTCTGGAGTCTGGATCGGCGTTTCTCATATTTTATTACGACAAGTCTTGTATATGAGCCCGTCTGGGCTAACGCTCAAACTCTCTCGCACCTCAGATCATGACTGCCCTCTATGCAAGCAGCTTCTGGCTACAATGTAGCTTGCCATCACCAGTGTGTGAATGTGTGCGTGAATGGGTGAATGACTAAATGTAGTGTGAAGCGCTTTGGGGTCCTCATAGAATGAATAAAGCACTTTACAAGTACAGGCCATTTACCATTTAGATAGAATTAGCAGATATGGGAGTTTGGTTTAGATTACCTTGATGGTCAAAGTTTATGAACCTAATTTGAAAAGGTTCCATTAATCATTGCGGATCCCAGTCCTGCTGCTGAGACATCATTCCCATATTAAAACTTTTCCAGTACTTCTTTCTTTAAAACCATGCTTTACTGAAATCCCCAGTTTTTCAGAATCTGGTTTTAATTTGATTTCAGAACCTGTTAGGTTCCTTGGGTGTTTGGTTTCTCATAGTGTGTCCATCCCTTATTTATTTTCTTAGGTTCCTATTGATACTAATCCATTATTAGTCCCAGTTAGTTCTGTTATATTAAATTCCTCTTTTTAGTTGCTCTTTAAAGAATTGTGCCTTGTAGGTTTACTTCCTCAGTTCTGTTTTCTTCACTCTAGTGCTCTCCAGTTTCTCATAGTTTATAGTTAGTCCTTATTCCTCTTTAGTATAGTCCTCTGTCTAATCCTTATGTTTTGCTCTTGGCTTTCCTCTCAGTTTCCCTAGCCATTCTGCCTTCCGTCCCAGCTACTGATTGTTTCCACCTGGTCTTTCCCTCTCACCTGCAACTGCTTCTCCTAATTATTCCTTAGCCTTCTCCCTGCCACTTACATGCATCTTCAGTATACTTAAGCCTTCCTCTGCCAGTCACTACTCACTGGTTCATTCACTAACATCCCTGTCTTCGGTTCCTGTTCCCCGACGCTACATTTTCTGGTCCTCCTGAGTAATGTAAGTTCCTTGCTCCTTGTTCTTTGTTTAATTAAATCATTGTGTTTTACTTTGTTGCGTTTGGGCCCTCAATCCACTAATCGTGTCAGAACCATGCTTTTAGTCCATGAGATAATCCTTGAAAACACTCTCAGGGTGTATTTTCTTCATCAGCATAATTTATTTCCCAAACTCAATCGTTCTCCATTCATTCAGATTGTTGCTGGATGAAATCTGTTCCAAAAACTTCAACAGTTTCCCAAGCTGTGGCCTGCTGGTCAGAAGCGGACGGCTGTTATCTAATTGAAATGTGGAACACAGAGTTCCCAAGGCCTCTGACCCTGGTCAGTAATTTGGAATGTTTATTTTTATATTCTGTTTTCATTGTCACTTTCCTTTAGCTGTAGTTGTCAATTTAATTTAGTACACCTCTCTTCAATTGTTCCATCAATGAGTTTTAGCTCTTCTGTGAAGACGTGTTAGGCCTACCCACAGCTAAAGTACTGGGTACAGTTTTAGTCCGTGAGACAAACACTCTGTCTACTTTTAAGGCCAGGCTCAAAACTTTACTTTTTGATAAAGCTTATCGTTAGAGTGGCTTAGGTCATCCTGAACTATCTCTGTAGTTATGCTGTTATGCTTAGACTGCTTGAGAAGGGACTGACCACTTTTCTTCACTCTGCTCACTCTGCTATGACTGTTAACTTTGTTTTCTCTCAGTGTTTTTCTCTCCATAGAAGCTACATCTGATCTGGTATTCTGCTTATGTCAGAACCTCAACACTAAGTCCTTTCACTCCCTCTCCTAATCATTGTCTACACCTGTCTCTAATCTGTCACACCTGATTCTCCTTCCCTTTTGTGTATTTAAACCCTTCACTTCACTCTCACTCCCCATCGGATCCTTGACGTCCTCCCATGCTGTCTCACTCTGCCGTTCCCCCTCCTGCTCGTCATTCCTGCCATCTTCATCATCCTAATGAACATACTACATCCGTGAGACATACACATCTGACAGATTGATTTGACCTTAAAAATGGACCCAGTGGATGTGTGGGAGAGCAGCAGCCCGCTCAGGAATCTCTGGGGTTGGCTCCCCCGGGACTGGATCTATGAGGTGGGGTGGCTGGCGTTCACTCCTCCGAGCGTTGGCCTGGGGAAGTACCGCCCTCCTCCTCCGCCCAGTGCCGGCTAATCTTCTGGCTTCTACACCAGCACCTCAGGTCGCAGTATCAGCGGTGGCTGCCGTCTTCCTGGCAGTCACAGTGGCCGCTCTCCAGCTTCCCATGTTTCCCTGTGGGTCGCCAGAGCTCCCGGAGAGGGACAGGGAGGACCTGTCTCCGTCGCCTGACCTGGGCGCCATGTTTCACCGTTGCCGGCCTTTGCCAGACAAGCTCCTGCTTCATCTCCAGGTCCTCAGGGGAGGAGCACCGGGCTGTCCGTCTGGTCATATTCCAGCCAGGGGACACCCAACCGACCGTCCTCCTAATCATCGTCCTATAACTGGACGCCCACCGGGCCGTCTGCCCCATGGCCGTCGAGCCAGGGTATGGTCTCTGGGCCGTCCAACTGATTGTCGTCCAGCCAAGGAACGTCCTCCCCGCCATCTGGCTGACCTTCAGGGGCATACCCATCAGGATTTGGGCCCTCCTTTTCTAGGCCCCCTCCACCCACCTTTGGAAGGGTGCTCCTTTTTTTTTCTCTCTTTCAGGTTGTCTGGAATCCAACCTTGGAGGGGGGCGTCCTGTCAGAACCTCAACACTCAGTCCTTTCACTCCCTCTCTTAATCATTGTCTACACCTGTCTCTAATCTGTCACACCTGATCCGCCTTCCCTTTTGTCTATTTAAATCCTTTATTTCCGCTCACTCCCCGTCGGATCATTGACATCTTCTCCTGCTGTCTCACCCTGCTGGTTTCCCTCCTGCTTGTCGTTCCTGCCATCATCATCATCCTTGTATCTACTTACATCTGCGTTTGGGTCCATACTACATCCGTGAGACACACCTGCCAGCTTAGCCACAATGCCCTGTTGGATGGGGGGCATCGACTGGGATAAAGCTCCCATTAACTGAACATGTTCCCAACAGAGCACTTCGCTCTCAGACTGCAGGTTTACTTGTAGTTCCGAGGATTTCTAAAAGTACAATGGGAGGCAGATCTTTTAGTTATCAGGCTCCTCTCTTGTGGAACCAGCTCCCAGTTTTAGTCCGTGAGGCAGACACTCTGTTTACTTTAAGGCCAGGCTTAAAACTTTCCTTTTTGATAAAGCTTATAGTTAGAGTGGCTAAGGTCATCCTGAGCTATCTCTGTAGTTATGCTGCTATAGGCTTAGACTGCTGGAGGACAGACTTACCAATTTTCTTCACTCTGCTACTTTTCTCTCCTACTACTCTCCAGTTGTATTACAGTACATTCTGTTATTTCGACTGTTAACTTTGTTTTCTCTCAGTGTTTTTCTCTCCATAGAAGATATACCTGGTCTGGTATCCTGCTTGGCTGCAATGCCCTGTTGGACGGGGGGCATCGACTGGGATGATCCTCCCAGTAACTGAACATCCACTGTGTCCTGTTATCAACTTCTTACTTTCTTTAATGTAGAAAGTACTCTTAAATCAGTTCTTCTGTTCTTTCTGTGTCTCTGCTCTGTCTTCTCAAACCCCCAGACAGTCATGGCAGATGGCCGCTCGTACTGAGCCAGGTTCTGGTTCTGCTGGAGGTTTCTTCCTGTTAAAAGGGAGTTTTTCCTCTACTCTCTGTCGCTAGATGCTTGCTCAGTATGAGGGATTGCTGTGGTTGGAGTCTGCATCAACGGGCCACAACTGCCAGTCAATGAGTCGATAGGTTCCTATTTAAACAATCCTAACTAAAACGTTAAACTGACTGGAATGTTTGTATGATTGCTAAGACATGAGTTTTCTTGTAAAGTTTGTTGAGATTACATCGTTTTTGAATCTGCGCTATAAAAATATACTGAATTGACTTAATCCAGGCCAGAAAGTCTATTACCAAAAGCTCTCCCTCTAACTAAAGCCTGTATTTACACCTTAATTCAAACATGAAAGGCTATTACCAAAAAGTACTTACTCTGACTGAAGCCTTTATTTCACTTTAATCAAAATCCGAAAGGCTGAAACCAAAAGCGTTCATCTAACCGAAGCCTAATGTCAAAAATCAAAAGGCTTAACCAAAACTTAATAGATCATTTAATTTCCAGTCCAAACTCCAGCCTCATCCATATGGATGGAGGAAGATATTTTCTTCCCATAATAATTTTGTATTTTTCTTCCATGAATATCTCAAACTTTCTGGCGCCAAGGCAACCTATATTTGGAAGCACTGTGAAGTTAGGCTGCCTTCCTTTTAAAGCAGAAGAGAGTTACTGACGTCTGGTAGCAGCTAGCAAACCATATCAAAATAGTTGACAGCAGAATCAAGCACAGCAGCGAGAAGTACTGATCCCCCCCCCCCAGCTGCACCAGTAGCGCTTGCAACGATCTTCTATAAAGGAAGATGCCTCACTCATGTACACAAGCAGATACACAGCGGGATCATGAAAGTGGCTCAAATGCGGCTGCTTTTGGAGTACAAAAACAAACATTCTGGCCACCGATCAAGAACAAATTGGCTGTCCGGGAAAACTTCCAAACCTCCCTCTGGCCAGCCCACCCCTGAAAGATTTTCAGCTTTCAATTGATGTATAATATGTACATAGAAAAATATCCAAAAAGGTGGATTTGACCTGGAAGTATGTAACACACTGCCAACGGGACGTAAATATGCAAAGGGGTTAAATAAAAGCTGCCCCACACACAGAATAAGCCACACCCCTCCCAGCTAAATTGCCCTGGCGCCAGGTCTGGTTACCAGGCTTCTGAGCCAAACAGTTAATCAGCTTTATTAGTTCTGCCGCTAATACCAGTTTCAGAGCAGGCAAGAGGGATCAGACGAGCCAGCTGTCCACACCAGCACCAAAACAACACTGAGCCAACGGTGAGTGGCCTCATCACCGGATCCCATCCACAGGCTGGAACCGCAACAATACGACTAAACTCTAACAAGTCATCAGATCATTGATTCAGATTTTTTTAAAGAACTATTTTAAAATGTGTTGTTTTTAACCTGCTTTGTGTTTAAGGAAAAGTCCGGACCTTCTGCCTTAAGGTTCTTTTCCAGGCACTCACCCTAACAAGCTCGTGACCCTGACAGTGACCCATTGTCAGCCTAATGACCCATCTGGGTTTCCTTCTCTATGTACAACCCATCAGCCGCCCTTTGCTAATAATGACATAGCAGCAAAAAGGGGCTAACTCCATATTAGTCAAGGCAACAAACCTCAGGCACAACCAGAGTTACGTCATGTTTTTGTCTGGGTTGACACCACGGCAGAGGGTCATCACGAGCAGAGTTAATCTTGTCTGATCATAGTCCAGGTTGCATCCTGGACCTGGAGGGCCAGATTAGCCAAAAGGAAAAGGCAGAGGCAAAGGAGGGCACAGAAATAGAGCAACCAGAATCAGCATGGTGTTTACTGGGTGGGTTGTTAACAGTACAAAGAGCTCTTCTGCAATCAGTGTCTATACAATTTACTAGTTGATTAGAAATAACATCAAAATAAATCCCATTGCTTTCAAAAAACTGACTTGAAAATTTACTTTCAGAGTAACTCTCTCCCTAGGAACTCTGGAGTATAAAGGTGTTAGAAAGGGACCCTCAACCAACTCCTCAAACTCAGATTCACAAGTGCTTTCATATTGACCTTGGTCAGTGACCAGATTTTTACCTTTGCAGAATTAGTTTGGGGCACTAGTCTAAAAAAAGCTTATAAGCAGGTCCTTTAATGGGGACATATTATGCAAATTTCACTTTTTTCATCCTTTTGTGTTACCACTTGGGTCTATGATGCTTCTATTAACACTCCAAACACGAATAAAAACCATCCATCTATTTTCTTTGGGTAAATTGTTGCTGTCAGAAACCTTGTGCTTCTACAAGCCATTTGAAAAAGTCCCTTCTTGTGATGTCACAATAATAATTTACATCTAACAGCCCCTCACCTGTCAAAACCTACCAACCAATTTCATGCCATTCTCATGTGTGGCAAGCCTAGTAACAAGATGGGGGGGGGGGGGCCTGGTCTGCAACTGCCAATTTGCATAAAAACCCTCTAAACAGCTCACTCCGAAAGGGACGAAATTGTCAAGAATAGAGCTGATGAGATTGTTTTATATGAGATTGATTTTGTGCAAAGAACTTCATTAACATGTTTTGTACAGACCATCCATCCATCATCCATACCGTCTATCCTATGCAGGATTGCGGTGGGGGGAGTGGCACGGTACAGCCAGGATAGGTCACCAGTCCATCGCAGGTTTTTTACAGACCACAGACCTATCATAACTTGTTTAAAAAGAGGCATAATATGCCCTCTTTAATGTATTTTTTGGGCTGTTGAAAGAGACTGGCGCGCAGGTCTCCTTATAAAGGCAATCTAGTCATTTTAGAACCAAAGCAACAGTCTCTGACATGTTGAGCTTCTTGCTTTTGCGTGTCGGCCTTCTCCAGGGTTGCCCCCTGTCCTAGATCGTGTTTGTGATGTTCATGGTCAGGGTCACAAGGCCCAGTTGTAAAGGTAGGGAAGCTCAGGGTCTCATTTTTGTTCTCTGCAGATGATTTGGTTCTGTTGGTCTCTTCAAGCCATGACTTCAGCATGTGAAGTAGACAGGAAGAGAGGGAGCTCCTTTGAGTCCAAGTCAATGGTTTTCTAACCAATATATTTTCCCATTGGATAGAGTCACTCTCTGCCTCAAAAGGAAGAGTGTTATTATCTTGGTCTCTTGTACACAACCGGCGGTAGGATAGAGTGGGTGCCTGTCATAGTGCAGCACCTGCTCCAGACTGCAGTGGTGGAGAAAGATCAAAGCCAAGAAGCAAATCTCTTAATCTACTGGACCTTCTATGTTTCCACCCTCACCTCTGGTCATGAGATATGAATCGTGACTAAAAGAACCAGAGAGAAATTAACCTCTCTGGGGTTGGTGTGACCCAGTTGGTGAGGAACTGGTTCCTGGGTGGTCAACAGAACAAGGTTGTTTTCTTTTTTGTTGCCATTCAGTTAAATTTTGAACTATATTTATCCATAAATCCTGATGAATCCAGTCAGTTAGGTAGATTACAGGCATGTCTGGAAGACATTAAAACATGGATGATTCTAAACTTTTTGCTCTTAAATTCTTACAAGACAGAAGTTGCTGTCTTTGGACCAGAAGTTCTAAAAAAGAAACTGCTTAGTCAATCACTTCATCTGGATGCGTTAAATTGGCCCCCAGTAATAACGTAAAGAACCTCGGTGTTATTTTTGACCACGACTCAATATTTAAATCCCATATTAAACAGGTTTCTAGGATTTCTTTCTTTTACCTCCGGAAAATTGGTAAAATTAGAAACATCCTCTCCAGGATTGGTACTGAGAAACTAGTCCATGCATTTGTTACCTCAAGGCTGGACTACTGTAATTCTTTACTATCAGGTAGACCACAAAATGCCATTAAAAGCCTTCAGTAGATCCAAAGTGCTGCGGGAGTTCTGATGAACATTAAAAAGAAAATAGAATTTAAGATCCTCCTTCTTACATACAAAACCCTTAATAATCAAGCTCCATCTTACATCAGAGATCTAATTGTTTCATATGTTCACAACAGAGCACTTCACTCTCAGACTGCAGGTTTACTTGCAGTTCCTAGGATTTAAAAAAATAGAATGGGAGGCAGATCTTTTAGTTATCAGGCTCCTCTCCTGTGGAACCAGCTCCCAGCTTTAGTCCATGAGGCAGACACTGTTTACTTTTAAGGCCAGGCTTAAAACTTTCCTTTTTGATAAAGCTTATAGTTAGAGTGGCTAAGGTCATCCTGAGCTATCTCTGTAGTTATGCTGCTATAGGCTTAGACTGCTGGAGGACAGACTTACCAATTTTCTTCACTCTGCTACTTTTCTCTCCTACTACTCTCCAGTTGTATTACAGTACATTCTGTTATTTCGACTGTTAACTTTGTTTTCTCTCAGTGTTTTCTCTCCATAGAAGATATACCTGTTCTGGTATCCTGCTTGGCTGCAATGCCCTGTTGGACGGGGGGCATCGACTGGTATGATGCTCCCAGTAACTGAACATCCACCGTGTCCTGTTAACAACTTTTTACTTTCTGTAACATAGGAAGTACTCTAAAATCAGATCTTCTGTTCCTTCTGTGTCTCTGCTCTGTCTTCTCAAACCCCCAGACGGTCGTGGCAGGTGGCCGCTCCTACTGAGCCTGGTTCTGTTGGAGGTTTCTTCCTGTTAAAGGGGAGTTTTTCCTCTCCACCGTCGCTAAATGCTTGCTCAGTATGAGGGATTGCTGAAGGATTGCATTGGTTGGAAAGTCTGCAACAACGGGACCCAACCTCACGCCAATGACTGACGCAATCTGCTGGGATTCCTTAAAAAGGAAACTTTTTAACTGATTGGAATGTTTATATAAATGTATTGAAATGACTTCTTGTTAAGTGCCTTGAGATGAAATCTGTTTTGAATCGGTGCTATATAAATAAACATACATCCTAGAAACCTGTTTTAATATGGGATTTAAATATTGAGTCTTGGTCAAAAATAACGCTGAGGTTCTTTACATTATTACTGGGGGCCAATTTAATGCCATCCAGATGAAGTGATTGACTAAGCAGTTTCTTTTTTAGAACTTCTGGTCCAAAGACAGCAACTTCTGTCTTGTAAGAATTTAAGAGCATTTAGATTCACCCATGTTCTTATGTCTTCCAGACATGCCTGTAATCTACCTAACTGACTGGGTTCATCAGGATTTATTGATAAATATAGTTGTGTATCATCCGCATAGCTGTGGAAATGTATTCCATGCTGTGTAATGATTCTACCATTTGGGAGCATAAATATGTTAAAATAATTGGGCCATGCACAGAACCCTGTGGAACTCCACAAGTAACCCTTGAGAGTGAAGATTTATCATTTAGATGAACAAACTGCAATCTGTCAGACAAATATGATTTAAACCAGCCTAGTGCTGCTCCTTTGATCCCTGCAACATGGTCAAGCATTTCTAAGAGCATATTATGATCGACTGAGTCAAAAGCAGCACTGAGATCTAACAAGACCAGAACAGACACAAGTCCATTATCTGAGGCCATGAGAATATCATTAGTAACCTTCAACAGTGCTGTTTTGGTGCTATGATGAGCTCTAAAACCTGACTGAAACTCTTCAAACAGCTCGTTACTGTTTAGATGCTCACAGACTTGATTAGCAACAATTTTCTCAAGGACTTTGGATAAGAAAGGAAGGTTAGATATAGGTCTGTAATTCACTAAGTCATCTTGATCAAGGGAAGGTTTCTTGAGTAAAGGATTAATTACAGCAATTTTAAATTCTTGTGGTATGTATCCGTTTACTAAGGATAGATTCATCATATCCAAAATGGGGCCAGGAATCAAATGGAACACTTCCTTAAATAATTTGGTTGGGATTGGGTCCAACATACAAGTTGAAGATTTAGATGAGGCTAATATTTTTGATAATTCCGAAAGCTCGACTGAATCAAAACAGCCTAAGCACAAATGAGGTTCTACAGTTCTTTCCGATGGAAGAAGTAATCATGTTTGGGAGGATGCCAATGATTTTATTTTTAATATAATTAATTTTATTTATGAAGAATCCCATAAAATCATCACTGCTAAGAGCTGGGGGAATAGTTGGCTCAACAGAGCTATGACTCTAAGTTTGGCAACTGTACTAAAAAGAAACCTAGGATTGTTTTTATTCGCCTCTATTAATGATGAAAAATATGCTGGTCTAGCTTGTCGAAGGGTCTTTTTTATTCAGCAGTAGACTGTTATTCAAGGTTAAATAGGAATCCTCTAGGTGTGTAGAGCGCCATTTTCTCTCCAACTTCCTAGTATTCTGCTTTAAAGTACGCAACTCTGCGTTAAACAAAGGAGTCAGTCACCTATGGCTAGCCACTTTCTTTTTTAAGGGGGCTACACTATCAAATGCCAAACGCAATGAGGACATAATGCTGCCATCTACTGTGTTACTCTGAGACACTGAGGAAAGTAAGAATGGAACAGATTCTTTAAAAATTGTTACAGCATTGTCTGATAAAGCTCTACTATAATGAATTTTCTTTCAGATTTAAGATGGTCGGTTAAAGTAAATTCAAAAGTTATCAAGAAGTGGTCAGACAGGACCGGGTTATGTGGGTGGATTGTTATTTCCTCACACTCAATACCGTATGTCAGTACAAGGTCCAAAGTGTTTTTATCCGAGTTGGTTGATCCCTGTACTTTTTGAGTAAAGCCAATTGAGTCTAAAATAGCATTAAAGGCTGCATTTAGACTATCACTTTCAGTGTCCACATGAATATTGAAGTCCCCCACTATAATGACCGTATCAGTATTTAATACTCAATCAGATAAAAAATGTGAGATCTGATCCAAGAATTGATAGTAAGGGCCTGGTGGACGATACAAAACCACAAACAAAAATGGTCTTAATGTTTTGCAACTTGGATGAGGAAAATTAAGCGTTAGATGTTCAAAAGAACTGTAGCTATCAATTGGTCTGGGACTAATTAGTAAATCAGAACGAAAAATGGTTGCAGCTCCTCCTCCTCGCCCAGTATTTCTAGGAATGTGAACATTTTAATGACTGGAAGGAGTTGACTCATTTATACTGACATAATCCTCCTGCTCCAACCAGGTTTCTGTGAGACAAAGGAAATCAATATGATTATCACAAATCAAGTCATTTACTAACAAAGTCTTTGAGGAGAGAGATCTTATGTTTAATAAACCTCATTTAATAGATTTATTTTTATGTTCAGTCAAAGTCGTATTTATCTTTATGAGATTTCCATAATTTGCTTTGTTGGCTTAACTTTTAATCCATTTAATTTTGGCCGTGGGCAAGACACTGTTTCTATAGGGTAATGGGTGGGTAACAGTACAGAAGCAGCAAAGAGGTGGGTTAAACTACGACTCTGCTTCCTGGTCTGGACCCTGGGTTGTCTAATAAATTCGGCCATATTCCTAGAAAGAAGAGCTGCTCCATCCAAAGTGGGATGGATGCCGTTTCTCCGGATCAGACCAGGTTTCCCCAAAATGTTTGCCAGTTATCAATGTAGCCCACATCATTTGCAGGACACCACCTAGACAACCATTGATGGAATGACAGCATGCGGCTAAACATGTCGTCACTGGTCCGATCGGGCAGGGGACCAGAAAAGATTGCAGTCTGACATTGTTTTAGCAAACTTACACACCGAAGCAACACTAATTTTTGTGACCTCCGATTGGCGTAACCGGGTGTCATTATCGCCAGCGTGAATAACAATCTTACTGTATTTACGCTTATCTTTAGCCAGCAGTTTCAGGTAGGATTTGATGTCGCCCGTTCTAGCCCCTGACAAACATTTGACTATGGTCAATGGTGTCTCTAATGCCACATTTCTGACTATGGAGCTGCCAATTACCAGGGTCAGCTTCTCAGCGGGTGTGTCGCTGAGCGGGGAAAATCTGTTAGAAATGTGGACCTGTTGGTGGTGGCCCGTGGGCTGGGTCCTAGAACTATGCTTCCTACGTACAGTCACCCAGCTGGCCTGGGGTCCCGGCTGCGCGGGCTCTACCGGAGGACGGCTAGGGGGTTTTGTCCTTGCTGGCTCCACGCTACCTAATGGGCTTCGGCTATCTGCTGGTTTTTCAACAGCACGGAGCTGTGCTTCTAATTCTGATACCCTCGCCTCCAAAGCTACAAAATATTACATTTATTACAGTTACCATTATCACTAAAGGAGGAAGGGAAGTAACTAAACATCTGACAGAGAGAGCAAGAGAGAAGAGAAGAGTTAGAGACAGGAGAGAGAAGAGTAGCCACAGCCGCAATGAAGCTAAGCTAACTGAGCTAGCGAGACCTTACCACCCCAAGAAAAGCTGTGTGAAACACAAGGAGTTCCCAAAACGTAAAGTACACCACCACAAAACGTGTGTTTTAGTGTGCTTGTGTGTTTAAAATAACTTAGAGAGGCCTCAGCACAGAGAAAACGAGATCAATTCAAGAGAGTCTGAACACCAAAGAGCTACAGAGAGTGCAACAGTGACAACAGGAAATTACGCAATACGGCTTACCCCGTCATAGTCACGTACAGAGGTTTTTAATATGTCAATTATTGTCACAACCTTTTTGAACGAAATTGTAAATAAATATTATATATTCAATATTTTGTTTTGTTAAAAACCTGAGAAAATGACTTAGACCGTTATTTTAAGAGGGTAACGAAATGTAAAACGAAACAAAAACTCATAAAACCCCATCAGAACAACAATAAATTACTATATCTTTACAAAGACAGCGTAAATTAGCTTAGGTATCAAAAAATCACACCACTATTTAGAGCGTTACCATACAAACATTGTTTTAAATAAGCTTAAACCTGAAAAATATTATAAAATGTTCAGAAACCATATATTCTTATAAATATCATGAGGACATGGCAGTGATGTCATCCAACAGGCTTCCTGTCCAGGATAATTACCGCTTGGTTTTTAATCACCTTAAGCAGCTTAATAGTTCTTGGAGCTGCTGGTGACCAAGAGGTTAGACAGTAACTCAGGTTTGTAGCAGCTCTCCTCACCATCTTGACATGATTATCCAGCATGGAGCCCAAATATGTTACTGCTGAGATCTGTGCGATATATTTCCTATTCATCTGCAGAGACAAAGCATTACTGTAATTCACAGATTATGTCTGAGGAAAAAGAAATTAACATTTAACATGACGTTCAACATCTGGACTTGAAACATTTAAAACCGTGTCATCTATGTACATCTGAAGTCCTGATAATGATGTTTCAACACAACGAAAGTTGTTGTAAACTGAAACAATATAAATAAACTGGATTGAACTCAAGTTAAGGGAATTTAATTGAACTCTTGTAGCTTTATCTAGTTCTACATTGTCTTAATAGAAAATGACAGACATCGCTGGAGAAGATGTGGTCCTGAAGGCAGCAGATGTTGCTGTAAAATCTCTGCTGGACCTTCCTCCTTCAATGCTGCATCACAGCAGAGGAAATGAACAAGGCCCAAACACTGATACTACCTCCAACCATTTCAGAAGAGATGATCCAGGCCCTTTCCATTGTACCACCTCTTACATCACAGAATCGGAGATGATCCAAGCCCTTACCATGATACCACCTCCAACCATCAGAGAGGAAATGATCCAGGATTAAACCAAGATAACACCTCCAACCATCATAGAAGAGGAGATTATTCAGGTTCAAACCATGATACCACCTCCAATCATAACAGAAGAGGAGATGATCCAGGATCAAACCATTATACCACCTCAAACCATCAGAGAGGAGATGATCCAGGCTCAAATCATGATACCACCTCCAACCATCAGAGGAGATGATCCAGGCTCAAACCCTGATACGACCTCTAACCATAAGAGAAGAGATGATCCAGGTCCATACCATGATACCACCTCCAATCATCAGAGAGGAGATGATCCAGGCTCAAATCATGATACCACCTCTAACCATCAGAGAAGAGATGATCCAGGCCCATACCATAATACCCCCTCCTACCATCAGAGCTTGGATGCATGGAATGGATGCTGGCAACAGCCTGAATGCTTCTCCTCCATGTTCCCACTGGGTGATGGTCCACCCCAGAAGAGCCCAGAGAAGCTACCTCCCCCTCTGAGGAGGACATCAGGCTTCTTCTGTACTCCTTAAAATGTGGGAAGGTAACTCTAGATTGTAAAGTTGGAGGAAGGTTCTCCAGAATTATTCTATCAGCTGCTGATGGATAATGGTTGTGGATGCAGAACCATCTGACAAGTTAGAGATCACTGCTCAACATGGGTTCATCATCTGATGGCAATAAAGGTATTTGACATAATTTCTCATATTTGTAAACAAGTTGCACCCCTCAGGTGAGGATTCGAATAAAAAGATTGATTGATTGATCAAACTAAACTCAAAGAATGGAATGTGCAGTATGTTAATGTTGTATTGAATAACTGCAAGAGTAATCAAAAATACTTTATTTTCTGCCCAGTGTTATACAGTGTTTTTACAAGATGGCTGTGATGAGAGATCGCAGGGCATCATGTTAATCAGCCATTTAAGTCTCTGCTCTTACATATTAACCTGCTTTTCACATGCCTCTCATTATGTGTGTCGCTTTAAATACATGTCTTTTCCTATCTTTACCTATGTTCATGATTGTTGTGTGTGTTCATATATGAATATTGATATTTTCAGGACATGAACTGAAGATTCTATGAAGCCTGGAAAGCAGAGCCTCTGCCTGCATTTAACATGCCTTTAAAGGGCCTACATAATGTCTAACAGTGCTACCCAAGCACTGCTGAATGGGTCCATTTTACTTCATTCATCAAGGCCCCCCCTGACTTGCATTAAATGTGTGTAAGGAGGCAGTTATTAGCAGCCTCACAATGACACAATTCACAGTGGCTGTGTGTTTAAAATACCATATGGTTTGTATCAGCGCTGCAGTCCTGCTGGACACTTTTATTCATATGGTTGCTCAGGTAATCATTTATATAAACGAATTAGTGGTAAATGGATCAAATTATCCTCAGATTGGCTTGGTGGAGAGTGTGTGGACCTTAGTACACCAAACAGGACATGATGTTGTTTCTACATGGTTTCTTATCACCAAAATTAGCAGAAGATGATTCAGACTTCTGTTCAACCCATCCTCTCTAAAACGTTCTTCCTTTTCCTGAAACATTTTCAACATCATTTCAATTGTTGGATCTATCATTGATGGACGGACAGATGGATGGAATATTATTCTGGATAGAACAGGGTAAAGCTCTATATTCACATTAAACCAATTTTCTTACATAAACTTGCAGGATTCAGAGCCAACTCAGACAGCTAGAAGGATGATGATCAATATTCTGGGACCCAGGTGACCAGAAGAAGGATGGTCATGGTGAACACATTGGTTTCTTTACTGGAGCTGAAACATTGTGAATGATTTTATCTAAGACTGAGTCTTTTGTTACAAAAGGGAAGAAGTAAACAGAAATAAAACCCACAATATCTGTATGAGGTGCAGCATGTTGACGGTCATGTAAACCGCTTTCAACCATGTTCCTTGGTTTTCTCAGACAATATTTAACTGTCTTCTGTCATTTTTACTCACAATTTAGTTTTAAACCCTAACCCGGTTGAATGTGCCATAACTTTCTCCAGCTGAACAGAAACAACACTGAAGTAATTATTTTTGGACCCAAAGAGGAACGATCAAGAGTCAGCACACAGCTTCAGTTAATACAGCTAGAAACTACTGATCAGGCACAAAACTTAGGTATCGTAATGGACACAGACCTGAACCTCCAGGGTCACATAAAGGCAATAACAAGGTCAGCGTTCTATCACCTGAAGAACATCTCTAGAATTAAACGACTGATGTTGCAACAGGACCTAGAAAAACTCATCCACGCGTTTATCTTTAGTTGGATTGATTACTGCAACAGCGTCTTCACAGGTCTGCCTAAAAAGTCAATCAGACAGCTGCAGCTGATCCAGAACGCTGCCGCTCGCGTTCCTGACTAGAACCAGGAAAGTAGAGCACATCACCCCAGTTCTAAAGTCCTTACACTGGCTCCCTGTAGCTCAGAGAATAGACTTCAAAATACTCCTACTAGTTTATAAATCATTACATGGCTTAGCACCAAAATATGTTGAAGACCTGTTGTCACGGTACCAACCACCAAGACCACTCAGGTCCTCCAACTCTAGCCTACTAAACATCCCTAGACTCAGAACTAAACATGGAGAAGCAGCTTTCAGTTTTTATGCTCCCCTTATCTGGAACAGACTTCCTGACGAGTGCAGAGCTGCTGAAACTCTGAACTGCTTTAAATCGAGACTAAAAACCATTTGTTTAGAACTGCCTTCGAGTAAATGCTTGATGTCATATGTATGAAATGTGTTCATGCTCTCTTGCTTTTTTTGATCTCTTGCTTTATTGTGTATCATGTGTAATGTGTGTTTCTAAATCACCAAATCATGTAAAGCACCTTGAATTACCCTGCTGTTGAAAGAGTGCTATACAAAGAAAATTGCCTTGCCTGGCCTTGCCTTGAACTTTTTTCCACTGCAATGTTTTAAAAAACAACTTGTGAATTAATTCTTTGTCATTTTAAATTAACTTTCGTAGAGGGTTAGGGTTAACCCTGATAAATCGGCGTCGCAACAGTTTAATATGAAGAAACTGAACTGAATTTGTTTACTTTTGGTTTTCATGGATTCAAATTTTAAGATTGAGTTCCATACGATGATAAAAAAAATGGTTGAATTGTCAGTAAAAATTCATAGAGGAGTGATTTACCTCCAAGGGAAGTTCATTGGAATGGGGAGACTTTTGGGAAATCCACTAATTCTCTTTCCTGTTGAGTCAGATAAGATCAGCCTATCTCACCCAACCAACAACCACAAGTTTTAAGTTGTGGTTTTACATCTGCAGGAACTTCCTGGGATGAGACATGTTCTGCAAGCTGTTCAGCTCTTTATTGCTAATTCTTCTCGATTCTATCATCAAACAATCAGTACATTTCTGAAGAAAAGGTTCCTAACTTTCTGCTGTTCTCAAAAGACTTGAATTTATTTTCTTTTTTGGTGTATTTGGTAATGCTCCAGTTGCAAGAATAGTCCCACAGTCACGCACACAGAGAGCGGTTGGTGTGTGCAGAATGGAGACTCCCTTCAATCAGCACCTTGGAGGCCGAGGGGGGGCACAGTGATTTAGTGTTCTTCTCAGCAGTGGGATAAATGCTGCTCCATTTCTTAATGAGCCTCTGTCACGCTGCATGTTTCCAGCATGTTTTCCTTTGACTCAGCGGCGACGGCTGCCTGATTGCCTCCCCAATTACTTGGCTTTCCTGCTGATACCAGCACGCCTTCAGTCGTACACACTCAGGATTTACAAGCAATCAACCATGACGAGGTGGATAGGCAGCACCTGCTGTGGAACATGCTGTAAAACAGGAGATGGTTCCTGATTTTCTAATCAAATGTAGATTCAAGTGCAAGGCTTTTGCATCTCAGCACTCAGTGTGCAGCGAGAGTAGTCAGTAACAGAAACATGAAAACCAAGTCTTGTCATTGCAAACATAAAAACAGGACAATAAAATCATACTTTCAATATCAACTTTGCAGGATTTAGATGACAGAACAAGTTGGACATAAAGCTCAAAGGAATTACACTTACCTGATGGACATGTTGGAAGCATACGTCCCAATATTACAGACAATCCAATAAAGTTGAATATAGTATAAAAAATAAATCCATATGAAAGAAACCCAGTTTCTAAGCAGTCGACATCCAGCGCCAAAGCAGTTGGAGACAGACTGGCAGCTGACAGCACAACAGCTGATACTCAACACTCACACACCACCAGTTGCAGCTGGACCAATGAGATAGAGAAACATCAGTAGCTCGGTCAGCTCTGGTTCTTCCAGTAAACCCAGGACTGCGGTCTGAGGACCACAGACCCCAATTTGCCCCAGTCTCACACTTCTGCCAGAGATCAAATCCCCTCTCAAAGTCTGTCTGGTCCTGCCATGCAGACAGCGGCCATTCCTGGAGAAGCTGAACCAGACGTTACACGGCACTCCATGTTCTCTCTCAGAGGGGTGGATTATTCCTAAAGCAGCCAGATGCAAACTGACCTCTAAAGCTGTCTGATTTGACCTGTTTTTACCTGTTATTACCTGAACATGTGGTTTTGCAGAAGATCGAATTTGTTCAGTTTGAATTCTTTCTGTTTCCAGTTAATACAATTTTTACTAAAAAAGCTGCAGTATCTTAGTAGTTTTTTAGTAGTATCTAAGTAGTTTTCTTGCCAGACCTGCCACGTTCCACTGTAGACCATGTGAGTGTGATTATTAGGGTTTAATCTGATGGAAGTTACAGTTAACCTAAAAAGCATTAGGGGTCGGACGGTAGATGCTTCTTCGCCCCAGCTTCAGCATGACATGGCTTAATCCAGCCATCTGTTCTGGCCATTAATAGACATTTCACAGGCCAGGGTGTTCTTTCCACATGTGTGAAATCAACTCCAACCTTTCATCTTTACCTCCATTTTTAATGGAAACAATGGTCTCATCTTATACACACAGTGGAAGCCAGAAATTACTAAAACCTGTTTATTATTATCATTAAGGTGAAAATCTTAATATACTAGATTAAATTCTACCAATACATTGTCCCATGCCCAATACTGTGTGGCGTTATATTTGTGCCTCCAACCTGACATGCACTGAGCCTGAAATGAGCGCATAGATCTATGTGAACAGATAATTTGTGGTGCATTTAAATCTTACAGGCGCTCACTAAATACATGTTTTGGCACGCTCAACTCTGATAAAATCTTGCTCCGACTCTGACTCTCCTGCTTCTCGTGTTTGTGCTCTGTGTTCGCGCTCTCTGTGCAACTGAACCACACCAGTAGCCAATCAGAGACTTCTAAATCACTTCTATCACTTCTAAATACTGCTTTCAAAACCAGCTTTATTTGCCAACTTTGCTCTCAATAAAGACATTTAAAATATGAATATAAAACAAATCAAAGTGAAAAATTAAGATTTTTTTCTACAAGAGAAACTCACTATTATCTCACTATGGCCACTTTACATTATTTATGAAAGTAAATACAGAGCAAAGGCAATACCTTTTATCTTCAGCTATAGCGGCCAGTCTAGATTAAACCTTCAGCACCTTTGTAATAAAATACAGACTGATATATTAAACTGTTATCATGTGCTAGGTAGCTGTCAGACTGAACGGAAAGCAGCATCAGGTCTTACTACAAAACATCAATAACATTTAGCTCTGGGATTTAGCTAGGCCGTTCCTACATAGAGATGCTTTGATCTAAACCATTACCTCTGACTTGTTGGGGGGGTTACTGTTCTTTTGGAAGATGAACTTCTGACCAAGTCTTTAGTCTTTTTTAAATCTTTCTTGTCATTAGAGCGCTGGGTATTTAGGGAGTCGGTCATGTGAGTCTTTGCTCATCATCTATTAAAATTCTGCTGCGGAGCTAGAAAATAATTAGAGGCAACTTTTCATCTGAAATTATCACAGATATTTGTTTTTAAGGTGACAATTAAGTCTCATTGGTTTCATTGTTGACAGATTCAAACCAGCAGCTATTCGGAGCAAACCTAAGTTAGTCAGAGTGAAGCCTCAGCTTAGCTAAATCTTTATTGTAGGCGTTCATTCTTGGTGAATCAGTGCAACTGACTGGCTTTCATACAAAATCGCTTTATCAGCTGGCATGAAAAACTGAACTTAACTAATGTTTCATAGACAGGATAAAATTGGAATATTTGTAGTTTTAACATGAATTTGTCTTTATGATTTGACTGTATATTTCTGAATATAAATTGTATCTGTTTGTTTTGTAAAGTGTCTTGGGACATCTGTAAATTGATGCTACATAAATAAACTGAACGTAAACAGAATCGAAGGTCTAGGAAAGTTCTAGGGACGTAAATGGGCCCAACACACCACTGAACATATTATTCATGACAATTCTTAAGATTTCAATAATGTAGGCTAATCTAGGAATCACTAAGAAAGCAAAATAATGTCCCACTCACAATTTCGAGGCTCATATCAGTGACAGAACCGAGCCATGTCCAAAAAAAATGTCTTTTTATATCCACAATCAATCAATTAACCAAACTTTAACCAAGCGCTTTTCATACAAACATTGCAACTAAAGGGCTTTACAGATTAAAACAACCCCACATAAACCATGTTCCCACTCAAGAGCAACATTAAAAAGTCACTGGGCTGAGTACAGATGAGCCAGGTAAGGTAAGGAAACGCAATCAAAGGAGCCATCTGCGACGCCAGCAATACATCAACTGCAGTAGCCGAAGCACTGACCCAGGGTACCCAGAGGGGGCAAGGCCGAGACCCCCACCTCCACCCAAGCTCCACCTGGAGAGCCTCAGGCAGCCTCAGGCAGCCACAGCCGACCACGGCTCCCGAGGCAGAGGGCTCCCATTGAGGAAACACTGGAAGGAAGATTAAAATAACAGAAAAAATTATAAAAATAAACGGTGGATAATATGATAAGATTAAATAATAAAATAATGATCAAATCTATTAAGTAAAACATGCAGAGCAATTACACAGACTATAATAAATAATAATCAATTAAAAGCTCGGCTATAAAGGTGAGTCTTGAGTCGGTTCTATAAAACATGAATGTTCTCAGAGGTTCTCGAACAGCCTGTTCCAGAAGTGAGGGCCATATTAATGTTAATGAGTGTGTGTCCTGACTTCAGGGATAACAAGGAGACGGCTGCCAGAAGAGTGCAGAGACGGCTACCAGAAGAGCGCAGAGACCGTGAAGGTTCATACGGTAAAAGCAGTTCTGAAAGATAAGCAGCCCCAAGACGCTTAAGAAACTAAAATCCATTAAAATAACCTTAAAATTTATTCTAAAACATGCGTGGAGCCAATGCAATGAATTTAAGACCAGTGTAATGTGCTCCCGCCTCCTGGTCTTTGTCTGTACAGGCTGCTGAATTTTTTAGAAGATGTAAACCTGAGATGTTCTTTTTGGGAAGACTAGAAAGCAGGGCATTACAGTACTCAATTCGACTTGTGATACAAGCATGCATCAGTGTTTCCATGTTGGCCCAAGAGGGAATGGGATGGACTCTGGCAATGTTCTTTAGATGATAGAAACCTATTTTTCTCTTTAATGTGAGGGATAAAATTCAGCTCAGAGTCAAAAATCATGCCCAGGTTCTTCACTTGAAAAGAAGGATGAAAAGAAAGGGATTGTAGTTTTGGTAAAAGTTTCTTTCTCTGAGCCTCAGGACCGATGACTAAAACTTCAGTTTTTTCTTGGTTGAGCTGGAGAAAGTTTTCTGCCATCTAGGATTTAATGTCTAAAATGCAGGTAAAAAGTGCATCCATTAATGGAAGGACTGCCAGCCCCCAATATTTGGCCAGTGGATCAAAAGTGTAATGTACAATATTCCTTTAGGAAAAATCAAGTTTACCATCAGAGGATGTTTTGGAAAACCTCCTGGCAACCATTTATAGACCTTGTGTCATCTGCTGATATTGATTGATGATTGTCGTATGTCGATGTCTATCATGTGTTGTATTCTACTTTTTTGGGGCTATTTTTTATTATGCAGTACATATGTTGTGTGAGTAATGAGTGTGGCATAACTGATTGATACATGTGTTTGTGGCATTATAGTAATTTTGTGTTTTTTCTTTGAGTTCAACAGAGAATCGGAGAGCGACTGGATTGATCCTTGCTAATCAACACCCGGGTGGTTTTGTATCAATCTGGAAAAGCGCTAACACCAAATTAATAGGTATTGATCGATTTAAACGTTCTCCATTTAATGTTGACGTGTTGTTCTTTCGGTTGAGGGCCGACCGAAGTGCGGACCAGAGCTTGAGAGTTGGTCGCCTCGCCTCCGGTAGGACGCTATCGGAATTTCTTCCAGGCTGGCAAACGAAAAATAGACAGCAGCAGAGCCTGTGTGCTCTCTGTTGTTGAGACGGATTCCCTTGAAGAGGCCGGCGTATCTTCCAAACGCACGATTGAGCCACGTGAATTGGATTGTGTTTAATGGTCCGGCTTTAGGTGGCTCCGGTTGAGGTTAGTGGTTGATGAAATTGTAAAATTGCTGTACTTTTTTTCTTTCCTAGTGTGAGTGTGTGTGATTGGAGAAAGTGGAGGTTACGGAAGGGAGCTACCAAGTAGCTCTTTGCACACCGGCCTCATATAAACTTCTCATTTAGGGGAACTAACCGACTGAATCTAAAACCATAATTCCTCTGCGAATCTTAAACGCCTAGACAATGCCCGCGCTTCTTGTATAGACAATAAGCGTAGAAGCTTGACATTGTAGAGGAATAAGGGAATATCATTTTCAGTCGGCTAAAGTACCACCATAGCTAGCTTACGGCTAACACACAGTGTGGATGAGTCTCGCCTGGAATAAAGGCGTTCAACCTTGTGCAACTACGTAAACATGTCTAAAGCATTGTCTAACACATATATATATAGGACTGTTATTATGGATAACTGGTAGTAAACTCTTTAGAATATATATAAAATAACTTTTTTATTGTAACGGAGCGGTCACGTTTGGCTTCCGGTTGAGCTAGGTTGCTCATGGTTACAGCTAATCTCTGGTAGCTTAGCTTCCGAACTGTATTTATTTGGCTCGGTTAAACAGTCATTCGAGTATTGGTGGTGAACTGTGGTTTTGTTGGAGGCATTTTGTTCTTGTCTTTGGTTGGTTTACTTATGAGTACGGTTTGTTAAGTTTACCATCGTAGTGAAGAATTAGCCATCTGTGCGCCGGCCGGACTCCATTAGGAATTCTTTGATTTTTAGACGAAACGGCAATAATCTCCGTATATAAATAAATTAATGATAAGATAAACAGTGCTTTATAAACCTTTTTAGCTTTCCTTCGTTTCGGCTTTGCCTAAAACATTATTAAGGTTAATGTTGCATGACTAAATAATACATAAACCCCTTCACTATAAAAAGAAATAAATGAAAATTAAATAAATAAAAACTGTGCCTGCCTTTACTGTTAACTGCATTAATATTGGGATAAATTTGGGCCTACGAATCGATAGTTTATCAATTAAAATAACTAATTTACAGAGTTAATACAAATAACCTACTTTGTTAAATTTTAATCCATTTTGGATTTTGTTACGAATTTTCAATGGCAGCCGAATATAAATTACTCCCTGCTCCACAGGGACAGGAGTGGCGCACTTTAGATGCCCAATTGTTAGTATACACTTCTAAACTATATTCTGTTTTAGTTGATAAGCCCGGTAAAAAAGATAAAAACCAGTTCCAGGGCGTTATGATGGCCATGTGGGCGCGTTATGATGGCCATGTGGGCTCGTCATGGTGCCCGAGGGGATGATAAGCGGAGTCTCTCACAGATGTGTTTTGAGGAGGAAGAGCGACAGCTACTAAAATTAGTTAGCAACAAAGTAGAACAGGACACTGATAAATTGTTCTTGGCGTATAATGTTAAATTGATGGACGAGATGGAGCAGCACGAACACAGGTTAACTACAGTTCAGCGACAGATGGATGAGGTGCTGCAGGATCAGGAAAGATTAGCATCTGTGGTAAAGGGGCAAGCTGCAGACCTTCCAGGGAGTGCCAGCCCCAGTCAACGTGATGAATGTGCAGCAGTTGTACAGGTTGACAATGTGCAGACGTTGGTGGATGAGGGGAGTGAGGGGCCATTTAAGAATACCAGATCTAAGTTACCACTGGGGGCATGTGGGGGCCCTGATTTAATGCTTCCTTTAGTGGGAGCATCGGATGGTTCAGTAATTTACAAACCATGGAAGATGGCTGACGTATCTGCCATCATTCTGCAACTCCCTGATCCGTGGGCTGGCAGAGAACCACAGGTTTCACCGCACCCTGACCCGGACCCTCGCAGTGATCATCAGCAGCTGAAGGGCCTGGTCTCCTCCTTCCTTCCGGCTCCCCGTGACGTGCAGGGACCTGCGGTGTCTCCTTCCGAGGCTGGGCGTGTTTGGCTGAGGGTGTATAAAAGAAAGTGGCAGGAGCCCAGGTGGTCTGGCCCGTTCCAGGTTGCTGCTCGTACAACCCATGCTGTCCAGCTGCGGGGAAAGGGTTCTACTTGGTTTCACTGGTCACAGTGTGCTCCTGCCCCCGACCCCCCTCCTGTCCCTCACACTGCAGCAGCTCTCTGCTGACCTGGGAGAATCTCTTTGCAGTGGGTGGTGTCGGTTCTGACTAGGCGGTGTCGACTGCCGAAGCCAGGAGGCGGGGCCTGGCCCACCCAGAAGATTGGTTGGAGTTGCTGTAATCATCCAGTATAATCTATATGTGCAAGAATTGGGCGAGATAAGCAATTTGGACTTGCTTTTCTCGAAGAGGGATTATACCGAAGAGAAAAGATCGCAAGAAATCAAACACATTTCACAGCAGGTTTTAACCACCTCACAATCGGTGGGGGAAGCTATTGGAGGCGGGGCCTGTCTGTGCATTTGTGTTTATTGGGGGAAATGTTCAGTTAATGAAGTAACTGTCATTTCAGTGAGGGCGATCTGCATAAAAGACAGTAACATTGGGAAAAATAAAGAGTCCACTGTACTGAATCATTTCATCACTCTGGTAGCCGCCTGCTGCCAGAGAAATAAACAAGAGCGAAGACTAGAGAAGAAAATAATAAAGACTGAACACTTATTAATCATTTTTCTTGTATGTTACAGGTTGTTTAACCAATTTTTATTTACAGGTGCAGATTGTTAGACACTGCCTAAGAGGGTGTCAAAGAATTTTTAAGTAGTTAATTTGTAGGATTTTTTCTTAATATTCAGTTTTTACGGTTTTATAAAACTTTTTATTAATAAGCTAAAACATTTTAAGGGGTGTTTAAATTATAATCAGGTCGACTGACACCTAATTTTTGTTTTACTTATTCTTTTTTCATTATGATGTGGTTTTTGTAGGATGTTTTTGGGGTTGGTGACAATTGCTAGAGTTTGCTTTGTACTAAAAGAATATTGAGAATTAGGTTAAAAAAAATATTGCTTAAAGGTAAAGATAAAAAAAAACAGACACCCTTCTTTTTTGGATAAAATAAACATAGGATCACACCACAGACAGAAATATGCATCTTTGGGGAAATGAGAAGGTGCTGTGCGCCACAGGTTTTTGCATGGTGTTATGTGGATGTTGCTGTATTCCTTGTATACGTTCATTGCTCACAAAGTGTATTGAAAAAGCTGTTGGTGATAATATGCAAGGTCAATATCTGTTACTCCCTCACATGGAGCCTGAAGGAGAAGTACAGACCTGGTCTGATCCGGACAAACGGCATCCATCCCACTTTGGATGGAGCAGCTCTTCTTTCTAGGAATATGGCCGAATTTATTAGTCCTCCAAAACACTGACAACCCAGGGTCCAGACCAGGAAGCAGAGTCGTAGTTTAACCCACCTCTCTGCTGCTTCTGTACTGTTACCCACCCATTACCCGATAGAAACAGTGTCTTGCCCACGGCTAAAATTAAATGGATTAAAAGTTAAGCCAACAAAAGCAAATTATGGAAATCTCATAAAAATCAATACAACTTTGACTGAACAGAAAAAAAAATCTATTAAATGTGGTTTATTAAACATAAGATCTCTCTCCTCAAAGACTTTGTTAGTAAATGACTTGATTTGTGATAATCACATTGATTTCCTTTGTCTCACAGAAACCTGGTTGCAGCAGGAGGATTATGTCAGTATAAATGAGTCAACTCCTTCCAGTCATTAAAATGTTCACATTCCTAGAAATACTGGGCGAGGAGGAGGAGTTGCAACCATTTTTCATTCTGATTAACTAATTAGTCCCAGACCAATTGATAGCTACAGTTCTTTTGAACATCTAACCATTAATTTTCCTCATCCAAGTTGCAACACATTAAGACCATTTTTGTTTGTGGTTTTGTATCGTCCACCAGGCCATTACGCTCAATTCTTGGATCAGATCTCACATTTTCTATCTGATTTAGTATTAAATACTGATAGGGTCATTATAGTGGGGGACTTCAATATTCATGTGGATACTGAAAGGGATAGCCTAAATGCATTCTTTAGTGATATTTTAGACTCAGTTGGCTTTGCTCAAAAAGTACTGGGATCGACACACTCTGGTAAACACACTTTGGACCTTTTACTGACATACGGTATTGAGTGTGAGGAAATAACAGTCCACCCACATAACCCGGTCCTGTCAGACCACTTCTTGATAACTTTTAAATTTACTTTAACTATCTATCTTAAATCTGAAAGAAAATTTCATTATAGTAGAGCTTTATCGAACAATGCTGTAACAATTTTTTAATAATCTGTTCCGTTCTCACTTTCCTCAGTGTCACAGGGTAACACAGTGGATGGCAGCAATTCTATCTCTAACCCTTCAGAAATTGATGGTCTGGTTCACAGCGTTACGTCCTCATTGCGTTTGGCATTAGATAGTGTAGCCCCCTTAAAAAGAAAGTGGCTAGCCATAGGAGGCTGACTCCTTGATTTAACGCAGAGTTACGTACTTTAAAGCAGAATACTAGGAAGTTGGAGAGAAAATGGTGCTCTACACACCTAGAGGATTCCTATTTAACCTGGAATAACAGTCTACTGCTGTATAAAAAGACCCTTCGACAAGCTAGAACAGCATATTTTTCATCAATAATAGAGGCAAATAAAAACAATCCTAGGTTTCTTTTTAGTACAGTTGCCAAACTTACAAAGAGTCAAAGCTCTGTTGTGCCAAATATTCCCCCAGCTCTTAGCAGTGATGATTTTATGGGATTCTTCATAAATAAAATTAATTCTATTAAAAATAAAATCATTGGCATCCTCCCAAACATGATTACTTCTTCCATCGGAAAGAACTGTAGAACCTCATTTGTGCTTAGGCTGTTTTGATTCAGTCGAGCTTTCGGAATTATCAAAAATATTAGCCTCATCTAAACCCTATACTTGTATGTTGGACCCAATCCCAACCAAATTATTTAAATAAGTGTTCCATTTGGTTATAACCGAAACAGCACTGTTGAAGGTTACTAATGATATTCTCATGGCCTCAGATAATGGACTTGTGTCTGTTCTGGTTTTGTTATATCTCAGTGCTGCTTTTGACACAGTCGATCATAATATTCTCTTAGAAAGGCTTGAACATGTTGCAGGGATCAAAGGAACAGCACTAGGCTGGTTTGAATCATATTTGTCTGATAGATTCCAGTTTGTTCATCTAAATGATAAATCACCTTCACTGTCAAGGGTTACTAGTGGAGTTCCACAGGGTTCTGTGCTTTGACCAATTCTTTTCACCATATATATGCTCCCAATTGGTAGAATCATTAGACAGCATGGGATAAATTTCCACAGCTATGCCGATGATACTCAACTTTATTTATCCATAAATCCTGATGAACCCAGTCAGTTAGGTAGATTACAGGTGTGTCTGGAAGACATAAAAACATGGATGAAGCTAAACATTTTGCTTTTAAATTCTGACAAGACAGAAGTTGCTGTCTTTGGACCAGAAGTTCTTAAACAGAAACTGATTAGTCAATCACTTCATCTGGATGGCATTAACTTGGCCCCCAGTAGTAACGTAAAGAACCTTGGCGTTATTTTTGACCAAGACTTGACATTTAAATCCCATATTAAACAGGTTTCTAGGATTTCCTTCTTTCACCTCCGGAATATTGCTAAAATTATTAACATCCTGTCCAGGAGTGATGCTGAGAAACTAGTCCATGCATTTGTTACCTCAAGGCAGGACTACTGTAATTATTTACTGTCAGGAAGTCCACAAAATGCCATTAAAAGCCTTCAGTTGATCCAAAATGCGGCAGCAAGAGTTCTGATGAATATTAAAAAGAGAGATCACATTTCTCCTGTTTTAGCTTCCCTTCATTGGCTCCCTGTTAAATCCAGAATAGAATTTAAGATCCTTCTTCTTACATACAAAGCCCTTAATAATCAAGCTCCATCATACATCAGAGATCTGATTGTTCCATATGTTCCCAACAGAGCACTTCGCTCTCAGACTGCAGGTTTACTTGTAGTTCCTAGGATTTCTAAAAGTAGAATGGGAGGCAGATCTTTTAGTTATCAGGCTCCTCTCCTGTGGAACCAGCTCCCAGCTTTAGTCCGTGAGGCAGACATTCTGTTTACTTTTAAGGCCAGGCTTAAAACTTTCCTGTTTGATAAAGCTTATAGTTAGAGTGGCTAAGGTCATCCTGAGCTATCTCTGTAGTTATTCTGCTATAGGCTTAGACTGCTGGAGGACAGACTTACCAATTTTCTTCACTCTGCTACTTCCTTTTCTGCTACGACTCTCCAGTTGTATTACAGTACATTCTGTTATTTCGACTGTTAACTTTGTTTTCTCTCAGTGTTTTCTCTCCATAGAAGATATACCTGGTCTGGTATCTTGCTTGGCTGCCATGCCCTGTTGGACGGGGGGCATCGACTGGGATGATGCTCCCAGTAACTGAACATCCACTGGGTCCTGTTATCAGCTTTTTACTTTCTGTAACACAGAAAGTTCTCTTATATCAGATCTTCTGTTCCTTCTGTGTTTCTGCTCTGTCTTCTCAAACCCCAGACGGTCGTAGCAGATGGCCACTCCTACTGAGCCTGGTTCTGTTGGAGGTTTCTTCCTGTTAAAGGGGAGTTTTTCCTCTCCACCGTCGCTACATGCTAGCTCAGTTTGAGGGATTGCTGAAGGATTACTGTGGTTGGAAAGTCTGCCCAACCTCACACCAATGACTGATGCAATCTGCTGGGATTCCTTAAATAGGAAACTTTTTAACTGATGGGAATGTTTGTATAAATATATTGAAATGACTTCTTGTTAAGTGCCTTGAGATGACATCTGTTGTGAATTAGCTCTATATAAATAAACTCAATTGAAATTAATTGAATTAAGTTGAAATAAAACAAGATTTTCAAAAATTCTACTTAAAAACGGTAAGTTAGATACCAGTCTAAAATTGTTAAAATCATTACAATCTAAATTGATATTCTTCAGCAGGGCCCTCACCACATCCCCTTTAAAGGCAACAAGAAAAAACGTCTGAAGGGAAGGGTGTGTGCATCAAGGACCCAAATCCAGTCGCTGGTGAGTGTAGGGATATTTATTGGGGTGCTGCTGGTTGAAGTGATGATGATGACGATGATGGTGACGGCAGGAATGGAGAGACAAAACATCAGACAAGCAGAAATGGAAAACAGCAGGACAACACACCATGGAGATATTAACAATGGTCAATAATGATCTGGCACTGAGTGAGGGGAAGTGACGAGTTATAAAGGCGAGAGGTTAGGAGGATCAGGTGTGGATGATTTGAAACACAGGTGAGGACAATGATGAGGAGAGGGAGTAAACAGGGCAGCATGACAGGACCCCTCCCTTTAAAGGCGGATTCCAGATGCCGTGTGAAAAAAAGAAAGGAAAAAGAAGCACCCTTCTCAGGGTAGATGGAGGGGGCCCACGGAAGGAGGGCCGCGAGTCTTTGTGGGTACGTCCCTGGAGGTCGGGCGGACGGCCAGGAGGGCAGCCCCTGAGGACCTGGAGTTCCGGACAGCCCGGGTGGCGTCCCTTTACAGGAAGGGAGTCAGGCAGACGGCCTGGGTGGCATCCTCTGGCTGGACAGGAATCAAACGGACGGCCCGAGTGGCATCCCTTTACAGGAAGGGAGTCAGGCGGACGGCCTGGGTGGCGTCCCTTCACTGGACAGGAGTTGCGCGGATGGCCCGGTGGTCCTACTCTGAGGACCAGGCAGCAGCTGAGGAGCTTGGCTGGTCGACAGCGGCGGCAAAGAAGATGCCTAGCCGGAAGTTTGAAGGCCAGTGGGCCTGAATCTGGAGGCTTGGAGGCCTGCTGAGCTGAATCTGGGGGCTCAGAGGCTGGCTGAGCCAAATCCGGGGGCTCAGAGTCTGGCTGAGCTGAATCTGGTGGCTTGGCCGACAGCGGTCAGCAGTGAAGAAGATCCAGTGACAAGGAAGGGGCATCCTTGACCCCCCGGTGGAGCTCTAGCGACGGGGATGGGCCATCCTTGACCTTCCCTGGGAGCTCTAGCGATGGAGATGGGTCCTCCCTGATCCTCTCCGGGGACTCCGGCGACCCATGGGGAAATGACGGTCGCTGGAGAACTGCCGTTGTGACTGCCAGTAAGACAGCCGTCACAATGGTGGCTTGAGCTAGCTCTTGGCAGGCTGGCTCTGGTTTTGGGCAGGCTGGCTCTGGAACTTGCTGGCTGACCGGGACTGAATTGACTGGCTAACAACAGGTGTGGGGTAGTCCAGACACGGGACTGAGCAGGCAGAGGCTGACTTTGGGGCTGAGCAGGCAGAGGCTGATGGGCAGCATAGAGCTGGAGCAGCTGACGGTGCCACGTCAGTTACCTCCTCTTCCCCAGAGGCAGGCTGGCTGACTGCAGATTAGACTGCAGCCTAAGTGAATGGATCCGGAGTGCGGACCGATTGCGTCTCCTCTCCGGAAGATGGTTTCACTCAGCTGCGCCGGTTTCTCCAACAACGAGGAGGAAGTACATGTCTGCGAGGACCTTGATCAGTGGCGCAGTAAGCCAGTCTTGTGCCTGTGAAGGACGCCTGCTGCTCCGGAAGTTCCTCTGAACTACGCACCCCGGGAAGAATTGAGATGGAGCCGATGGTGGAGTATGGGATGATGTAGGTGGGTAGATCATAGCTCGCTTGCTCCTCATCGTCCTCCAGGTCTGGGCAGTCCGACAGTGGATCACCCAGCGCGTTGGGAAGCGGACCCGTGTGGGCTGACACGGCATGGAGGGCCGCTGCGCTGGATGTGGGAGGAACAAACAGCATCTCCCCTGATGGCCTCAACTTCGCTGCTGTTTGGCGGGTCTTCCCCGCTTCTGCCGTCAGACCAGCGCAATCCAGCGGGTGAAGCATTGGATGCAGCCAGAGGAGAAGCTGGAAAATTGCCTCAGACGCCTCCAGGAAGCGGTGATGGAGGTGATTGCCCGCAATGGATCTCAGAGCAGCTCCAGGAGGAGATAAGCCGGAGGCAGGCTGCTAGGTGAGCCGGATGTATCTCCGCCGAAGCTAGCAGCCTCCTGGCTTCCCAGTGAACCGCTTCCACCTCAACCTGCAGATCATGGAAATCCCTCCGGTCGAGGACTGACCTGTGGTGGGAAAATTCCTATGTAATTAGGATTTAAGTATATATTCTCTGTCTAGTGAATGTATCTAGGGCGAGATGACAAAGTTAGGGGAAGCAAGTTTAATGTGTCTGATAAAGATGTGTCAGATCACCAGAGAGACAGACACCGAGGCAGCAAGATAACTAAGGACAGTCTGACCTCGGATGAGCTGGTTCATGCATTGCTATCGGATTGGCATGAACCAGTTCTCCAGAGGCTGGGCGGGAAGATTGGAGAAGACGTGCTGCAGAGATAAACAGTGATTGCTGAATACTATTTAAACTGTTAGTCAGAAAGGTTGGGTGGGGCGATGCATGAGTTATCTCTGTCCCCTCCATGTTCTGGCCAGACATGTTTGTATTAAATACTTAAACGCCTTCTGGGACTCAGTCTTCTTTTATTATGGAAACCCTGAAGTATTTTCTGCCATTACACTTGGTGCCTCAACGTAGCCTCAGCGACTGGAATGGACCGGCAGGGATGAGGTCAAGGGAGTTGTTAGCGTCCTGGGACCGTTTTTTCTCCCAGCCTCTTACCCCCAGTAACTGTTTGGGAGATGGAGGTCTTGAGGCATCTCTGTCGCCTGAGAACAGAACCCGGTAAGACTGAGTCCTCTAAAGAAATATTTATAACAAAATTTGTTTGCACTCTCAGGGGGTGAAATGTCTTACTTGCATGCAGGTTTGTTGTAGCGAGTTTTCCATGCTCCTTTTCTGGTAATATAAAGAGAGAGCAACAAGGGTTATATAAAGTAACAAGTTTTCCATGCTCCTTTTCCCGTAATATAAAGAGAGAGCACCAGGGGGTAATTGATTGATTAATTAATTAATGAGTCATTCAGCTATCTTCAGTATTTTTTTAGGCTTTTGGTTCACCAAGGAAAATAGAAAGCAATCGAAGGGAGACGTCCTCTTATGGTAAACTGAGCGCTCAGGCAGACAATGGGATCTATAAACTAGCAACACTTCACCTCCAGACAGTCCAATATGTCGACAAAATAAAAGAATTAATGGGCCCAGGGGAGGAATTTGGGTAATTTAAAAGTGGGATCTTATGTTATTTATTTGTTTATTTCTCTTTTATTTACTCTTATTTGTTTCTTCCAGAACAGGGGAGTATTTGAGCATTAAGATCACCTGCGTGATGGCTTGGTATAGAGCACAATGGCACACACTGGTATGGTTACACATTCCATTGTAGAACTGCGGATACATTTCGCTGATTTGTCTAGTGTTTTTCTTCAGGCTGATGATGTAACCCGAGGTCGGGGCCCCGGCCTCCAGTCCAGCACAGAGCGCCTGGGAAGGGCCACAAGGAGCCCTAAACCCCCCCCCCCCCCCCTTGAAATGAGGGGTTTGGCAGTGATAACAAGGGTGAAGGCTGGACTCTTGCCTGAGTTCAGGCTGACCAGTGGGCTGGGCGGAGGGGAGGTCTGTTGCTCAGGTGAGATCGTTTTACATGGGGGCTGTGTTTTTTTCCTGCTACATGGCTGTGTGCTGGACCCGGATCGAAGGTGGGGGTTCTGGAAGGGCCTGCCGGCCTGAAGACAAGCCAGCAAAATTAAGGCAGGACAGAAAACACGCTGCTCAAATGCATTGAAGAAATGCTTGCTGACTGGTGTAGCCTGTATTTTCTCTCTGTTGCACCTGCTGATGACACACGCGCGCGCGCGCGCACACACACACACACACACACACACACACACACACACACACACACACACACACACACACACACACACACACACACACACACACACACACACACACACACACACACTCCCTCAGTGTCATGAAAACAGACACAGACACAGCATTCTGTGACGATCAATGGTTAGCAAAGTAAATCTTGTTCTGTTTTTTTTTTCTGCCAGTACCCTTAGAGCAAAAGGGGGGAGCAATTGGGCTCGATGGAAGCAGGCCATATTTTTATTTTATTTTATCTAATTTTTGATATTGTTTTTTAATTTTCAAGGGAGAGTTGATGTGCAACTAAACTTAATTTAACTTAATTTGTTTTAGCAGGACGAGGTAAAGTCTGCTCGGACAGCAGACCTGCTTCGGGTCTGTACAGGTGATAATGATTTGTCATCTGGTGAGTTTAATCTAATCAGAACTTAAAGAATGTGTTGCACGTCTATTCTCTTTAGGGCAAAATAGTGAAGTGGGCAATGACTCTGGGGTATGCATAACTGATAATCTGTCTTGGACAAGACAAATTGACAAGAGTCTTTTCTTTTCTCTCCTAATTCTCTCTTATAGGTGAGCCCACATTTTTTGAAAGTTATTTGATGGAACTGCTATTACACTAATTACGAGTTACCTTTAGCAATCGAAGCTTGTGTGCACTAACTTAGAAACCGAAGTTCCCTCTTTACGACTAGAACAAATAGCAAAGAGTTAACTGGGGCATTTAGAGTAGGTTGTGAATTAGCTGACTTGATTTTGACTAAGCTGACTAACAGTAAAAACATATATTTTCTTTTCATTCTTCTTGGGACATTTGGGGGTTGTTTTTTCTCATTTGCAGTAACACTGCTTAGAATTTGCCACAACTCTGAAGGACGAAACTTTTATCAGCTTGCAAGGCACTAACGTAAACACTCTCTTATTGATGTCACAAATGGCGAGAGGAGAGAAGGATAATAAGACTTTGCTGCAAGCACCAACAGTAAAACAAGATTGTTTATAATTTGAACACAACTAAAACATGAAACTTTAGGTTTCTGCTGGGTAACATTAAGATTGAGGACTGGTCTGATAACCTTAGGCTACTTAGGGTTTAAATAAACGGAAAAAGGTCAATACTAATCTTATCTGGGGAACATTCTAGCATCGGAGCAGTTAGTGGGCCTTATTAGAACTTTTGCTGTGTTCTCCTTCCAGGATTTTTAAGGGGGCAAGAGGTCAGGGGAGAAGGTTTGATTCTAGGAGTCTGATGGTTTTGTCACACTCTGGTGGGTTAACATAGGAAATGATATGACTTGGGACGATTGTATATGCATCATATTGTGCCTGTTGGTCTAAATATAAGGCACCTGACTTTGGGATTAAAGGGAAGTCATCTCACTGTTTTAAGTAAATATTAATATGCCTGAAATGTTTTTTTAGGGGCCACCAATTATAACAATACAGTGGTCCCGTGAGTTTGGAAGTTTTCCTTATGACAACCAATTAAATTTTCAATTTCAATCCAGTCTTTCAGTTATTAAACTGAACCAGAATCCAAAAGAGGGTGGTTCTCACTTTTTTTTTCTTTTGCCATTTTTCTCCAGAATGGACTGACCACCTCGTCCACAGTGGAGGAGTCATGTTCGAGGTTCGGCCCGACAAGGTATGGACAAAAGGCTTGCGTACCTGAGTTTGGGAGGTGCTTATATGCATATTTGGGGCTTATTTGGGGCTACGGGGAATGGAATTCAAATTTTACCATTTTCTTATAGGCCTTACCAGAATAGACCTTACCAGGGAGGCTCAAAAGTGTGATACTCTGTAGCTGCAAAGCACTCTGTGGACCCCTTTTCTTTAAATAGTAATAAATAATAAAACGTAATAAGAACACGAAAAGTTGGAAGATAATTGCTTCTTTTCCAAATGAATGAGCATGCAGAATTACTGCTGTTGGACATTGTTCAGTCAGTTGTTTTATTTTCTTGTAGTAAAAGCAAATGCAACACAAAACATAAAAGTTCGTGAACAGTGACGTATCACTTTTCAAATTAAGAAAGCAAATAATATATAATCACTTGGTGTTTAGGGGTAAAAGTCAAATCCTGAACTCTAAATTTCACATTTAGTTTTTGTTGTAGCTCTCTTGGCGTGTATCACATCCTGAATTATTTGAGGCCTGTTGTGAGAATTTTTCTGCGTTGCAAAAAAGAAGATTTGAATATCTTTTTTAATGCATTTTGGACAACACATGTTCTGTAAATGGCCTTCTAAACCTTTTTGAAGTTGTTGTTCTGCTGCAATGTATATGGAAAGTGAATAATGGTCTTAGCTTCTTCACAGAAGGAACACATGATGTACTACATTCTTCTTGATTGTTCACTGTTTCTAAGTGTTTCCACATGCACTACAGAATTAAACCTTCTGCTGTATCGGCAGCAAAGTGACAGGTAATGGAAGTGTTTAGATTCACACAAGGGAGGTAGATAATATAAAACAGACTTAAGAATTAAGACTTTAAAGAACAAAGCTTCAGCAACACCTCCACCCAAAGAACGTTTACTTAAGGCCATAATGATTGTAATGTTTAATACAAATGAAGCATTTGGGGTACACTAGGCTACCTGTTTCAGCTGCATATTTGAAATGTATGCATTTAGTGCACTTTTTAAGCCAACAGGTGTGACCTACACAAACAGTGGGGTTTTAAAAAATTACTTGGTTTCTATTTTTAAATTAGTTTAGTTAATTAAGAAAGACAAATGACGACTCAAAATAGATTCAGAATTTTGGTCACCGTTCAAAAAAACGGAACGAATGTGGAAAATATATAGTTAACACGACACCTCTGTGCATTATATGCTATAGATCACATAAAAACAGGGTGTCAGAATGGTAAATGTTAGCCCTACTAATCAAACCACAGTCAAATTCTATTCAATTTTAGCATTCTTTGATGGTTGATGGGTTTTTTGTGTGTTCCTTTGAAATGAAACATGAGTAAGGAGGCTATTTTTAAAATGTAAGAAGTATGAAGTACAGGTAATAGCGTGAAAATGTAAGGAGTAGAGGTAAAAAGTAGGCCAATAGATAATTACTCCATTGAAGTATAAATGGAAAAAAATTTTTCAAAGTTCAAAGTCATAGTAGATATCATATCTGGGCTTTTTTTTTTATTGGATCTGAAAACCTTCTTTACTTCTTGCTGGGATTAGTTGATTCTCAGGATTTCTGCTCAAAAAAATTAGATGGTTATGGTTATTCATCTTTTTCTTGGCATGGATTTAGTACAGAGTGATCTGGAGACATTTACCCTAATTCTAATCTAGCTTCAGTTGATGAGGTTCGGCTCATTAACCCGGTTGTGAGGTTTGTGCAAGTGTGTTGATTATACTTAATCACTTGTCATAATTATCCTATTCATCTGTTGTGAATTAGCTAATCTGTGTTTGAACATCAATGCTCTAATACTTAATTAGCTCATCTCCCAAGGGTCGCATTGGGAGGTTCTCAGTGGAGGACCTTCTGAGGGGTGACCACTCTCCTTTCCGGGGAAGGACTGATCGTGGCTACGGGTCACTGGATGCTGGCGGAGGCTGACTTTATGACAACAGACAACAGCACAAGGGAAGTGTATACACTACCGTTCAAAAGTTTGGGGTCACATTGAAATGTCCTTATTTTTGAAGGAAAAGCACTGTACTTTTCAATGAAGATAACTTTAAACTAGTCTTAACTTTAAAGAAATACACTCTATACATTGCTAATGTGGTAAATGACTATTCTTGGTGCAATATCTACATAGGTGTATAGAGGCCCATTTCCAGCAACTATCACTCCAGTGTTCTAATGGTACAATGTGTTTGCTCATTGGCTCAGAAGGCTAATTGATGATTAGAAAACCCTTGTGCAATCATGTTCACACATCTGAAAACAGTTTAGCTCGGTACAGAAGCTACAAAACTGACCTTCCTTTGAGCAGATTGAGTTTCTGGAGCATCACATTTGTGGGGTCAATTAAACGCTCAAAATGGGCAGAAAAAGAGAACTTTCATCTGAAACTCGACAGTCTATTCTTGTTCTTAGAAATGAAGGCTATTCCATGCGAGAAATTGCTAAGAAATTGAAGATTTCCTACAACGGTGTGTACTACTCCCTTCAGAGGACAGCACAAACAGGCTCTAACCAGAGTAGAAAAAGAAGTGGGAGGCCGCGTTGCACAACTGAGCAAGAAGATAAGTACATTAGAGTCTCTAGTTTGAGAAACAGACGCCTCACAGGTCCCCAACTGGCATCTTCATTAAATAGTACCCGCAAAACACCAGTGTCAACATCTACAGTGAAGAGGCGGCTGCGGGATTCTGGGCTTCAGGGCAGAGTGGCAAAGAAAAAGCCATATCTGAGACTGGCCAATAAAAGAAAAAGATTAAGATGGGCAAAAGAACACAGACATTGGACAGAGGAAGACTGGAAAAAAGTGTTGTGGACGGATGAATCCAAGTTTGAGGTGTTTGGATCACAAAGAAGAACGTTTGTGAGACCCAGAACAACTGAAAAGATGCTGGAAGAATGCCTGACGCCATCTGTTAAGCATGGTGGAGGTAATGTGATGGTCTGGGGTTGCTTTGGTGCTGGTAAGGTGGGAGATTTGTACAGGGTAAAAGGGATTCTGAATAAGGAAGGCTATCACTCCATTTTGCAACGCCATGCCATACCCAGTGGACAGCGCTTGATTGGAGCCAATTTCATCCTACAACAGGACAATGACCCAAAACACACCTCCAAATTGTGCAAGAACTATTTAGAGAAGAAGCAGGCAGCTGGTATTCTATCGGTAATGGAGTGGCCAGCGCACTCACCAGATTTGAACCCCATTGAGCTGTTGTGGGAGCAGCTTGACCGTATGGTACGCAAAAAGTGCCCATCCAACCAATCCAAATTTTGGGAGCTGCTTCTAGAAGCGTGGGGTGCAATTTCTCCAGATTACCTCAACAAATTAACAGCTAGAATGCCAAAGGTCTGCAATGCTGTAATTGCTGCAAATGGAGGATTCTTTGACGAAAGCAAAGTTTGATGTAAAAAAAATCTTATTTCAAATACAAATCATTATTTCTAACCTTGTCAATGTCTTGACTCTATTTTCTATTCATTTCACAACGTATGGTGGTGAATAAGTGTGACTTTTCATGGAAAACACAAAATTGTTTGGGTGACCCCAAACTTTTGAACGGTAGTGTATGTTTCAACACCTAGTATTGATTTAATACCCTCTGAGGTGTACTGGAAGATGCTATATAATTTCTCCTTTGTTCAGTGTTTTATTTAGAGCATCCCGACAGATGACGAGACCTGTGGATGGCTGCCTCCAGGGCGAGGGGCTGTTAAGATGACATTTTGTCCATCAGACTCCATGGGTTTTTGATCTCAATGCACAGGAGTCTCAGCAAAGTCATCTGGAAAGATCTAATATTTGTCACTGTGAGCTAAATCCATGGCCAACATTTCTCATGTCTGATTGTAAATTTGTGTTTTGAACATTGTCTTTTTTTTGGATCAACTTATCCAACCTTTTAGGGAGATTTGTGATAGCACTTTAGAATTTTCCCTCTATATTTATGGTATTATTTAAATTAATAAAAGCAGGGAAATGTGGTGGGAAAATTTCTATGTAATTAAGATTTAAGCTGGCGTAAGGCCTCGGTCTCCTCTAGGCAGATTCAAGGTGACGGGAGGGTGGAGACGACATCAAGCTGATCCCAGATAAGTTCTGCCAAAAACAGCTCTGGGTCCACGTCTACTGGGTCCATATCTGGCTGGATCATTCGGTTAGGAGGTGTGCGGTGTGTGCAGCAAGAACCCAAACCCAGTCGCTGGTGAGTTTGAGGATAGTTTTGGAGTGCTGCTGGTTGAAGTGATGATGATGATGATGACAATGATGGTGACGGCAGGAACGGAGAGACAGGACATCAGACACGCAGGAATGGAAAACAGCAGGAAACACACGATAGAGACATCGACAATAGTCAATAATTATCCGGCGCTGAATGAGGGAAAGTGACGGGTTATAAAGGCAAGAGGTAAGGAGGATGACTGGAGACAAAGGTGAGGACAATTATCAGGAGAGGGAGTAAACAGGGCAGTATGACAGTATGTCATGTAAAATTCTGTGTAAAATCTATTACTAATCTACAAACATAATTATATTAAATGTTTATTATTTATATGACTTATTATATTCACCATGGAACCGTGCTACAAAATGTACAAAATGTTAAAGTAGATAGAACAACTCTGATTGTATGTAAAATATTCCTTAAGTTTAAACAGTTTACAGTGAACAACATAGAAAAGCTAAGATAATGTAGATAACTGCAGAGTCTGCTTGATATATTTTAACTTTGCATACTCTACACTCTGGTTCCAAATTTTGCTGCGTTATCTGCTATCCCTAATTTTCTCACCTTTCTAGCACGTTTTGTCTGTAGCGTTTTTTCTCCTCCCGTTTCTATGTGTTACCTGTGTGTGCGTGTAAAATGCTCCTCTCTCCCTCCTGCTCCTGCTTAAGACGTACAGCTTGAAAAGAAGAAAAAACAAAAACGGCTGCAGTCAGCCGGCTCAGATCGGTTACTTCAAAGAGCCGCCTCTAAAAGCCATTTCGTTCGCGACTAACACATCACTAGTTCTCACAGAGGTCTCCCGCTGGATAAGACTGGTGATGTTAAAAAACACACATTAATGGTCAGAGACACCCAGGTCAACAGAGGTCCCACTGGTGGACAGGTCAATCGTGATGACCAAGTCCAGGGTGTGTCCTCTTTTGTCAATCAGCCGAGTGACATGTTGACTCCAATCCATATAATTCAGAACATTTAAAAAATCTGTTGATAAAGGATCTAAAAGTTTATCCACATGTAAATTAAAATCACCAGCTAAAATGATCTTTTCAAATAAGTTGTGCATGATTGATTAAAAACTCAAAAAATTCTTAAATAAAAGGTGTGCTCTTTTTAGGAGGCCCATGAACTGTGACACATAAAATCTGAGGAGTGCTAAAAACAGTTGCAGTATATTCATATGATTATCAAATAAAACATAAGATGTGGCAGAAAGCATTGATGAACTTTAGGTAGGTTTTGGCTATGAATAATTATGAATAATTGCTTAGGGCAATTATTAAACAGATTAAAAATTTTATGTAAAAATTACCAAGTTTAGGGGCACCACCTGGTGGATTCCAGGAATACAATAGCCAAATTATTCAGTCTCCGTTTATGTTTATGCTTTCCTGCCTGATAAGGCTGAGGTAATTAAACAATATAGGAAGGAATAAGTTCTTGGCATTCTTTGAACAGCAAGTTACTGCACATGTAGGTGAAATAACAACAACGGTTTTCCAATCTATTCAACTTTCAGTTAACATACTTTAATCAACAAACTCGCCAAACTAGTAACACACAACTAACTAACTACTAAGAAAAGAATACCTATAATAAAACTAACAATCAGAAGTAAAACAGTAAAAGTGATAAATATGCACAGAAATAGAACAATAACCAATAACTTGATAATGATGTCATGGTTCAGAATGAATATGTTTGCTCAAAGACCAAGGCTTGTATTGAACAGTGTTGGAATGAAGCTAAGTTAGTTTTAAACTAATTGCGATTAGTTTAAGACTAATCAGCAGATTCTGGTTTGTATTCAAACCATCAATTCACAATGCAAAGCAGAAGTGAAGAAAAACATTGTTTGGAAGAAGCAATGTTTCATTAAACCATTTGCTGAATTAGAAATCAATAACCTTTAGATAATTGATTCTATTTTATGGATCGGTCACCGCAGTGATTGATCTAATTTAATACTTAGACTTTATGTTGACGTTAAGGGCTGTACCAATTATGTCAATCTAATTTAGTATTTTGACTTACCAAGAAGGCGGTTTCAAGAATGACTTAAGAGAATCGCAAATGGCAGTCTTTATTGTTCATTAATAAAGAGCTGTCAAAGGCGGCCTGCTTGGTTAACTAGAGCATGTAGCCTACAGCTAACTCATGTGGAGCTCTTAAAGTCGCTCCGATTCATTTACTAAACACCAAAAAAAGAAAAACTGTCGGATTGAGTAACTCAGGTTGCAAGATGTAAAACGACTTTCCATCTGAAACCTCGAAAATCACTGTTTAAACCTCCAGGCCGACCGGCCTGTTTGTACCCAAACAATAAATGAAATCTTACACAAAGTAACAAATCGCAGTGAAAATAAACAACACTTAAATCTTGTTTAAACTAAACTAATCTTGCCTCTGCCCAGACAGACCTTATTGAACAGTTAAAGTTCTTCAAGTTGCTCTGTGGATGATGGGGGAAGCTCAAACAGCAGGCTAACAACAGCTGCAGTCAGTTAGCAGTAGGAGGCCTTATGGCTGTTGGATCGCGGGTAGCATTAGCTTGGACGGCGTGTTGTCCTCTCCGGCTTGCTAAACAGCGATTAGCTCCACCTCCTTTCACTGACACAGTACCTTTCCAGCACACCATTCATCCATGTGCATTGTCACGGTGGGGTAATAGTTCAATCTGGATGCGGTTCTACGGCTTGCAGTAGCGTGTTAGCAGTCCCTTCCAGCAGCGTCTGTAAGTCAGAGAGGTTCTGTAGGGCTCAGGGCAGAACAGTGGGGTTTATCTCATCAGTGGTTTGCGATTCACCTTATTGATCAGCAGTCTTTGTCGTCCTTGGAGTGAGTTTCTCCCAGAAACTCGTGTCTTTTCCCCTCGCCACCGAAGGAAATATGGCGTCCCTCCTAGCACTGTCTGGCTGAAAGCCCAAACTGAAGAGAGCGAGAAGGCCGGCGGCAGGGTCTTATATAACCTCTGGTCCTCTTCTTCTCCTGTTGGAGCTAGAATGTGGGTTAGTGCCACCGACTGGTTGTGTGTGGAGCAAAACCCAACCTGACATCGACACGTTCTGTCCCTCTTACACACATACACTCTCATCTGCACACCAAGACACACAAGAAAGGGCACAGTATGCTCACTCAAACTCCCAGGTCCAGGTACCGATACCCTAGCAGAGGAACCAGCCCTCGGACCCAGGAGGTGGTCCCCCTTCCCTTAAGGATGGAGAAAAGGAGACCACCAAAGCCTAAACGCTGTCTGTCTGCTGAAGGAGGAGCAGCTGCTCTCTGTCTCTCTCCAGATCCGTTCACTTTATTTTCTTTTCTGTTTGCTTTTCTTGTTTTCTTTCTTAACCTTTTCTTAGTTACTTTATCTACCCAGCCCCTGGAGTTACTGTATTGGACCAGATCTCTTTTTGGATTAGTTTTTTATGGACTTATCAACATGGCTTTTTGCTCAGCTGAGGATTTTGAAAAACTGCTCCACAGAATTGAGGGCATTGAAACGAAGCTACGTCTTATGGAAATTAATTTTGATCTCCACGCTGATTATGGAAACGACACAACTTTACCTTTGAATACAAACAGCCCAGTGTTACATCGGTCTAACCGTGTCACAAAGACTCCCTACAGGCGCCTGAGCAGCAGAACTCCGCGCTCTAATAAAGAATGGCCCGCTTTAAAACGCATGGAATCATCAACCCCAGCCTGTTCTCCGAGAAAGAAAAACCAAAAGAAATTCTGGCACAGAGAAAGCTCTGAACGCAGACCTGCCGCTTCTGCTAAAAGTAAACAAAAGACATTTCAGCGAAAAACAAGAGATATTTCTCCACCTGGAATCCCGCTGAAAAACAGATTCACAGCCTTGAGTTCCCCGAAAGATTATGCAGCCCCCGGGACCAGTCAAAGCCACCAGGAGAAACCCAGCCGCATCAAACGGACACAGTGATTGTTATCATACAAGACGGATCAATTAATGGAATTGAGGCTTTTTGTAGCAAGAACACCAGATTTTATAGCTGCTACAAAAATACAGTGAGAGAAATATCAGAAAAAAATCCCAAAAATCTTGGACCAACATCCTGCTTTGGAAAAGCTCGTCATTCACGCTGGATCAGCAGATATCGCGATGAGACAATCAGAGATTCTGAAGAGAGACTTTTCTGATCTCCTACAGAGACTTGATGGACTTAACATAAACATCCTCATCAGCGGACCAGTCCCTGAAGGGAAAGATGAAAGATTTAGCAGACTCCGCATGCTCCATAAATGGTTGAAGAAACAATCAGCTGAGAAGTCGTTCTCATTTATTAATAATTTCAAAGTATTTGGAAGTGCTAATCATCTGTTCAAAGCAGGCCAACGTTATCTTAACAAGGCCGGAGTAAGGCTGTTAGCAGCAAACATTTTTTCTCATCAAAATCAGAAAGCAAAACACTTGCTCCCAAAAGCTGACCTTGAGGCGCCAATGGACATCAGAGAACAAAAACACCAAGTCATGATGACACCACAGGACCGAACAGATAAACAACCATCAGAGATTAAGTCTAAATCTTCCTGTGACTCAGCCACATTAAATGAGTCTCCATTTAGAAACTTTACAGACAGACTGAACGAGCAAATCAAATTTGGGACACAATTAACACCTAAACTTAGACTACACCAAACCCCTGGGACGAGTGTCAATAAGTCTGGGAGCTTCCCCCCACTGATTATTACAGATATTTGATATTTGAGGGAACCGGGCAATAAATCCACCCCTACCGTGTTAGGGTGGTTTATATAAACTTATTTCTAAGTTTATATAAACCACCAAAACTTAACTCTAACTTCTTTAATGATTTCAATGACCTTCTTTCTGTAATATGTGTCGACTATGACCAACTAATCATTGTGGGGGATTTTAACATCCATACCGACAACCCCCAAGATAGACAAGCAAAAACATTAGATGATACTCTCCACAACTTCGGCCTGATCCAGCATGTCAAACAACCAACACACAATAAAGGACACACTCTGGACTTAATTATCAGCAAAGGTTTAAATATTTCCAACATCTCTGTAATTAATATTGTGTTATCTGACCATTTCTGTATTTTCTTTGAAAGTACCATCTCTGCTAAATTATCCAGCCACAGTAAGACCACTATAAAAAAACGTTTTCTAGGGGACAGCTCAGTTGAAACTTTTAAACCTATTTACCCTTCCACTGCATCCCCCTCATCTCCCAACTCAAACTCAGTAAATAAGTTGGTAGATAATTTCCTTGCGAATATCTCAGACATCATCGATTCCATTGCTCCAACTAAAGTGAAAGTAGTTTCAGGTAGAAAGAAGTCTCCGTGGACAAGTAATCCACTGGTACATAGTGAAAAAAGAGAGTGTCGACGAGCCGAGAGAAAATGGCGGAAAACTCGACTCCAGGTTCACTGTGAGATCTACAAAGAGAGACTGAATAGATATCAGCTAACTATAAAAGAAGCTAGGGAATCGTTCTTTTCTGAAATCATCAATAGAAACATTAATAATGGACGGACCCTATTTGCAACAGTGGAAAGACTAACTAATCCTTTAGTGACAGTAGCCCCTGAACTAAACTCTACCAGGGCCTGCAATGAATTTGCCTGCTTTTTCACTGAAAAGATTCTAACAATTAGATCGAACCCACAACCAGTGCCATCCCCAATCAACAACAATGTAGAGAAAATGTCAGAATTCCACGAATTAAACCAGAACAGCCTTGAAAAAATCATTATCCAATTAAGCTCCTCCTCCTGCTGTCATGATATCCTACCCACAGCTTTTCTAAAGTAAGTTCTTCCTGTTATTGGGTCTGATCTTGTTCAAATAGTGAACTCATCCCTGCTATCAGGTGTCTTCCCTCAGGCTTTAAAAACAGCAGTTATTAAACCACTGCTAAAGATGAAAAATCTGGACAACACGTTAACGCAGAACTACAGGTCGATCTCTAATCTTCCATTCATCAGTAAGATTATTGAAAAAGCCGTGTTTCAGCAGTTGAATGGCTTCATAAGAATGACAAACCGTTTTGATGTTTTTCAGTCTGGTTTCCGTGCTCACCACAGCACCGAGACTGCCCTCGTCAAAGTATTCAATGAAATTCGCATAAATACAGACTGTGAAAGAACCACAGTGCTGGTTCTGTTGGACCTCAGTGCAGCATTTGACACTGTTGATCATGATATTTTATTGGAACGACTGGAGAGCTGGGTCGGACTCTCTGGTACAGTACTTGGCTGGTTCTTACCTAAAGAACAGGGACTTCTATGTTTCAATAGGAAACTTTTCATCAGAACGAACAGAAATCAGATGTGGGGTGCCCCAGGGCTCTGTCCTGGGGCCCCTCTTATTTAATTTCTACATGCTCCCACTAGGCAAGATTATAGCAACCAATAACATTAGCTACCATAACTACGCGGATGACACTCAGCTCTACATTACAATGTCACCAGGTGACTCTGAACCCATTCAAACCCTAAATCAATGCATTGACCAAATAAATGGATGGATGTGCCATAACTTTCCCCAGCTGAATAGAAACATAACTGAAGTGATTATTTTTAGACCCAAGGAGGTACGATCATGAGTCAGCACACAGCTTAAATTAATACAGCTAGAAACTACTGATCAGGCTCGAAACCTAGGTGTAGTAATGGTCTCAGACCTGAACCTCCAAGGTCACATAAAGGCAATAACAAGGTCAGCGTTCTATCACCTGAAGAACATCTCTAGGATTAAACGACTGATGTTGCAACACAACCTAGAAAAGCTCATCCATGCGTTTATCTTTAGTCGGATTGATTACTGCAACAGCATCTTCACAGGTCTGCCTTAAAAGTCAATCAGACAGCTGCAGCTGATCCAGAACGCTGCAGCTCGCGTCCTCACTAGAACCAGGAAAGTAGAGCACATCACCCCAGTTCTAAAGTCCTTACACTGGCTCCCTGTAGCTCAGAGAATAGACTTCAAAATACTCCTACTAGTTTATAAATCAGATCTAAAGTTAGCTTGTCTCTCAGGTTAGATAAAAGAGTTCAGCAGAGGTAAATAAACCAGAATCACATTTTTTACAATACTCTCAACATCTGAAGAACAGAGATAAACTATTACTGAGGGTGAGTGTTCAAACCAATACATGGCAGTATCAATGTGTGTGTATGCAATAAAGTTGTGAGCCCTCATGTGAAAAGGTACACCAGCTTGTCCTCAGGGGGTAATACACACTACCATGATACATGATGACATTTCTCAGAGGAACCGCCACACATTGAAAAATGTGTCGTATCACCACCAAAACACATAACAATGCCTTTACAATTCATGTGTTATGGACACCGCAGGGGGACCCAAAGAAACAAAGAGACAAATAATCACATTGTTGGACGCATAAGCTGGGCTCTGTTTTGCAACAAAGACCGTTCTGGCCGCTCACACGATTGGGAATGATAAAGAAACCAATGCACGACAAAAGGTTTGAGAAAAGCATCTAATTTGACATTGGCAACAATCAGATTTATCTATAGAAATCAAATGTTTTGAGCTAATTTTGTCCACTAAAACTATGGGGAAAAACATTGTTGGTCATTAGGTAAAGACCCATGGTCATAGACAGTAACTCAGTCATTTTGAAGAAGTCTATGGCCTAGATGTTCTGTGAAGGTGTGAGATCTTTGTGGCTGAACACTTTAGCATTCCTTGGTTTTCTATATCCTTCATAACAGCTTCTTCATGGCTATAGAAGATCTTTTGGGTCAAGCGATATCTATGGCAGGTGAACATAGGACACTGAGAGTTAAAGAGCCTTGGCAAAGTATTCACAGCCCTTTAACTATTTTTAAACATTTTTTTTACATTACACTCTCAAATGTATGTAGATGTATTGAATTTTTATGTGACAGACCAACATAAAGTTGTGCGTGACTGGGAAGTAGAAGGAAAAGGATTTATGGTTTCCACAATTTTAGAGGTGGAACCACCAAAAAGTGTGGCAGGCATCTGGATTCACCTAAACTGAGCCAGTACTTTGCAGGACCACCTTTGGCTGCAGTTACAGCTGCATATTTTTTGGGTATATTTCTACCAAATTTGCATATTAAGAGATTCAACTTTTTCCTGGACTTTGACTAGGAAATTTTAACAAATGAATCTGCTTTGATCAAAACCATTCCACTGTACATCTGACTGTATGTTTATTCCCGTTGCTGCTTGAAGATGTGTCCTGAATTTATCTCCCGCATTCTTCCCCTGGCTAGATCCCACAGCATGTTCTGGCATGGCTATGTTTCACCTTTTTGAATGGTGTGTTCAGGGTTCAATGCATTGTTATTCTTCTGCCATAAAGACATTTTGCATTTAGGCCAGAAACATAGTTTTTGTCTCATGTAACCAGAGACATTTACAGTGTGTGAAAAAATGCAAATCATATGACAGCCTGTGTTTGAACATATCAATATTTAATGCTAATTCTAATAAAGCTATGAGGTTTAAGGAATATAATTTATCAATTAAAATGTAATAAAATACATTTTTATAATTTCTATAAAATGCTATGATTTTCTGACTGTACAAAAACATGATTAGAGGATCTTGACTTTGATGATTTTTGCTTGGTTTAAATCTTTAGATATTTAGTTTGATGCTTCCCAAACATCATGGTGAGATGCAAAGATCGGTCTGGGGCTTTCAGAGAGAAGATTTAAGCAGCTGGTGAGAGATTTAAGGAGGTCAGAAAAATGTTAAATCAGATACAATGTCCAGTAAATACATTACATGTGTAGGACAATCAAGACATCTGCCAGCATGTTCACATTTGATTTTCCCAAGCAAGTTCACCCTGAGAGCAGAGTGCAAGTTGCTGAAAGAAGTCTTCAGAAACCCTCAGATGCCTTCAGGAGACCTCCAGCAGGTTCTTGCTACTGTTGATGTGAACGTTCATGTCTGTCCATTCAGAAAGAGGCCGAACAACTTTAACTTTGTGTGAGGTGATCAAGGAGGAAACCGTTGGTCTCTAAGAAGATTATTGGGTTAATCTGAGAGAAACAAAGACCATAAGTTCTGGAGTAATGTTCTTTGAACAAATTAATCTAAACTTGAGTTATTTGGACACCAGAACCAAGGGCATGGTTGGATTAAACCAGATACGACATTCCAAAACTTTAAACCACCTGTGAAGCACAGACATGGAAGTTTCATGTTTGCTCACCATCAGAGTTCAACACAAACTCTGCCGTCTATCAGAGGGAGGTGGAGGAAAATCTGAGACCATCTATAAACAAAATAAACATGGTCCAAAAAACCCCAGTAGGTCCACCAAGAACTGGCTGAAATGAAAAGGCCTGGAATGGCCTAGTCAAAGCCCAGATCTCATTTAGATGTTTTGGGAGGAGAATAAACAGGTTGAACACACAGGAAACCCTTCAAGCATCTTATGTCTCATGCTGGAAGTGGGCAGTGGGACAAACTTTCCTAAGACTGGAAAGTCTTTAAAGGTCAGATTTGTCCCGTCCACAATGCATTGTGACACCTGAGCTGTGGCTCTTTGCAGCTCCCCCAGAGTTACCATGGTCCTCCTGGCTGCTTCTCTGATTCAAGTTATCCTGTCAGTCGAGGAGGACGTCCAGGTCTTGGTAGGTCTGCAGGTAGTCCATAATCTCTCCATATCCAGATGATGGAGCAAACGGAGCTCTGGGAGATGTCGTAGAACCTAACCCTGCTTTAAACTGGATCAGAACCTCCTCCCTGACCTGCTGCTGCTTGCTCTGTGTAGTGTTGGTTGTTCTGTGATGTTCTCTGAAGAACTTTCTGAGGCCTCACTGACCTGACTGAAGGAAACTGCTGAAGCATTCTATGAAGGGTTTTTGCAGTAGGTCTCAAACTGTTGACGGGTCCAGGGTAACTTTCTGTAATCAACACTCACTTGGATTAAAATGATGACAGTCTCTCCTTCTGTTCCTTATATTCTTCCTTATATTATCCCATATTCTTAAATCACCAAAGCTCAAAGCAAAAACCACAAGTGTAGCTGGAAACTGTTTATCTCTGTAGACGTCTTCTCCAACCTTCACGCCCCGCCTCTGGAGTACTTGTTCATTTGAGTCTGATAGCAACGCATAAAACAGCACATCCGAAGGCCAGACTGTTAGACTGTTAGGAGAACGGAGAAATGAGGAAACCGGACATTGCGCTTTTCTTTCCAGAATACAACTGAGGGGGCGGAAGGCGGTCCGTCCCCTTTTCAGACCCTGTTGCAACATCCCTGAAAGAAAAGTTCCTACCCCGTAATTTCCTCCATAATCCCGTTTTTCATACTGGAAGCATTCACAAAATATTACCAGACCATATTAAAGTGTCCTCTTTCGATAAGCAGATATAAACATTAATTACAAAACCATAAAACAAAAGGTCAGTTTGTGAAATACTTCAATGGGCCCACACTATTTATTGGGGGGGTTACACATTTACTAAACAGAGAATATACACTTAATTCCTGATTACATAACAATTTTCCACCACAATTCCCTGCTTTTATTAATTTAATTAATACCATAACTATGAAGGGAAAATTCCAAAGTGCTATCACAAATCTCCCTAAAAGGTTGGGTAGGTTGATCAAAAAAAAGACAATGTTCAAAACACAAATTACAATCAGACATGAGACATGTTTGGCTATGGATTTAGCTCACAGTGACAAATATGATATCCTTCCAGATGACTTTGCTGAGACCCCTGTGCATTGTAACCGAAAACCCACGGGGTCCTCTTATGCCATTTTCTAGTGGGCAAAATGTCATCTCAACAGCCCCTCGCCCCAGAGGCGGCCTTCCACAGGTCTCATCATCTGTCGGGATGCACTAGATAAAAACACAGAAGGAGAAATTATGTAGCATCTTCCAGTAAACTTTAGAGGGTATTACATCAACACTAGATATTGAAATGTGTACACTTACCTTGTGCTGTTGGTTGTCTGTTGCCGTGAAGTCAGCCTCCGCCAGCATCTAGTGACCCGTAGCCACTGATTAGTCCTTCCAAGAAAAAGAGAGAGTCGTCACCCCTCAGAAGGTCCTCCAGTGAGAACCTCCCAATGCAACCCTTGGGAAATGAGCTAATTAGGTATTAGAGCACTGATGTTCAAACACAGGTGAGCGAATTCACAAAAGATGAATAGGATGATTATGATAAGTGATTAAGTAGAACCAACACACTCGGAGTATGGTTTCAGATCAACCTGATGCAACTGTGTGCAAAAGCAATTCTAAACAACTCACTGCCTGGTTAATGAGCCAAACCTCATCAACTGAAGCTAGATTACAATTAAGGTAAATGTCCCCAAATCACTCTGTACTAAATCCATGCCAAAAAAAAGACGAACAACCATTCCAACTTGTTAAAGCCAAAATCCCAAGAATCAACTACTCCCAGCAAGAAGTAAAGGTTTTCAGATCAAATTAAAACTTGTAAAATGCCCAGATACAATATGTATTATGAACCCGAACCGAAACGGAATATGAAGTCAGATGTCAAGTCCAGGTAGTAAAAAACCCCATTAATTTATGACAGAGTTATGAATCACAAGAAACCCAATTAAACCTGCAAGTTACAATTCTCTTCATAATCCCTTAAAAATCTGTTCCAATATCTATCAAATCCAATTCCCCCCTTTTTTAAGGCATTATCTTGCACATGCCTTAAAAATCAATAATCAAGGAAACAATAACTTCAACTGCTTCTCCAGTGTCTAGAAAAGAAACATAGTGGGGTTAAAGGTCGTGCATAAAACATAACCTCAGAACCTGTGTATCCTGCTGCTGTTGCTGCTGAGGCAGCTTCAACCCCCAGATGACCGTATCACAATCATTGTATTTAAGAATTTAGTCCTACTTGCATGAGCTACAACAACACTTCAATTCCCTCTGGGATCAATAAAGTATTTTGAATTAAATTAGACGGCTTCTTCAGACCCTGCTTTTCCAGAATATAATTGATGTTACACAAAGGATTATCTTTGCAGCCACCTTAGTTAGAAGTTCAATAAACACAAATACATCCTGCTTTTTGTAAAAAAAAATTGTTTTACTCAGGACACAGTTTATTTACCTAATTAATATCTCTGTTGCTGTTATTTGCTCATCTGGTTCTTACAGTTTATTCTCTGTTAACTCCTAGGACTTGAGTTATACTTTATAGTTCACCGGAGTAATTATCTATTTGCCTACTTTTTACCTCTACTCAGTACTTTAGACTGCTTATATTTTAAAATTAGTCTAGTTACTCCTAGCCTCATTTAGCCTTTTATTAAAAGGAACACACAAAAAAACCATCAAACATCAAAGAATGCTACAACTGAATAGAATGTGACTGCGGTTTGATAGTAGTTCTAACATTTACTAGTCTGACACCCTGTTTTTAATGCGATCTATAGCATATAATGCGCACAGGTGTGAACTGAATATTTTCCACATTTGTCCCGTCCTTAGAACGGTGACCGAAATTCTAAATCTATTTTTAGTTATCATTTGTCTTAATGAAGTAAACAAAAACAAAAAAAAAAACAGAAACCAAGTAATTTTAAAACCCCACTGTGTGTGTGTAGGTCACACCTGTTGGCTTAAAGATTGTGCTAAATGCATACATTTTCATATATGCAGCTAAAACAGGTAGCCCAGTGTATCCCAAATGTATCCTTATCAAACATTACAATCATTATGGCCTTAAGTAAAAGTTATTTTGGGTCGAGGTGTGGCTAAAGCTTTATTCTTTATCATTTAATGTCTAATTCTTAAGTTTGTTTTATGCTCTCCCTTGTGTGATTCTAATCTAAATGTATATACAGTCTATGATCTAAATGCTTTTATTATCTGTCACTTTGCTGCCGGTACAACAGAAGTTCCTCTTCTTGGGAAAATAAAAGGATTATTCATTGAGTTAAGCATTACCGTATTTTATTTGGAAAGCTCATGTTTGAAACAGGAAGTGGTGTTATGCAAAAAACAAATCCGGACTCGTTAACATCCAGGAAGTAACTGGAAATTCAAGACTAAACTTTTTGTCAAAACAGTTTTTAAGTTCCTATTTTTAGACTTTCAGCCGCAGTCTAAGAATAACGTTATTAACGCTTCATCAGTGTCAGGATCTGTGATTGTTCACAACCAGAGAATCGCAGCACATCGGTCGTAAGAAAGAAGTTTGTAGCTCAAGTAGCTGGTTAGCTGCATTAGCAACAAGAGAATCACATTAAACCTGCAACGGACTTTATTTCAGATCATTTTTACCACATTTTAGTTAATAACTCGCTGGCTAAGATGAACCTTAGTGTTTGCCCGCTTTATTTCTATTTACTACTGAGTAGGCTACGTTTATCAAAAGTATTAGTTAAACATTGAAACTATTGTTAATCTAGTTTATAGCCACATTGCATCGTTTCTCATAGAATTTTAAAAGAAAGTTTTCAAGCTAAGGTTCCCGGGCCAAATGCGGCCGCCCCTTATTCATTAACACGAAGTGTCACAGTTTTAAATAGAACCAGTTTTAATCAGTTACAATAGTTCAAATTTTGTATTACCATTTACCTTTGTGCATAATTTCCCCCCTTTTATTCCCTTTATTTATTAGTACAAATCTAACAGCTGTAACTCACTGAGTACAGCATACCCATTTAAGTGCTTATCGCCCATTGTTTTTAATAATGTTTAAACAAGGAAAAAAGGAAAAAAAACACAAACTGGTAGTGGTCAGTATCTGCTTCATATTTTCTGTCCTGGTCCTAGATTGGGTTAGAAGAAATCCTGAAAGCATTTAAGAACGGTACCTATGGCAATACATTCTTCTTAAATATTCTCACTTTCCATATACACTGCAGCAGAACAACTTCAAAAGTTTAGAATGCCATTTACAGAATAAGTATAGTCAGATGCATTAAAAAGACATTCAAATATTTTATAAAAAATGCTATGCACAAAAATGCTCATGACAGGCCTCAAATAATTTAGGCTGTGATAAAAGCCAAGGGAGCTAAAACAAAACCTAAATGTGAAATTTATAGTTCAGGATTTGACTTTTACCCCTAAACAACAAGTGATTATATATTATTTGCTTTCTTAATTTGAAAAGTGATACGTCACTGTTGACAAACAATTACGTTTTGTGTTGGATTTGCTTTTACTACAAGAAAGTAAAACAACTGGCTAAACAGTGTCCAACAGCAGTAATTCAGTATGCTTATTCATTTGGAAACAACCAATAAATTCCAGCATTTCGTGTTCTTATTACGTTTTATTATTTATTGCTATTTAAAAGAAAAAGAAAAGGGGTCCCCAGAGTGTTTTTGCAGCTACAGGGGATAATACTTCTGAGCCTCCCTTGTAAGGTCTAAGAGAAAATGTTAGAATTTGAATTACATTCACCTTAGCCCCAAATAAGCCAAAATATATACATATATGCACCCCCCCAAACTCAGGTAACCTCCCAAACCACTTGTCCATACTTTGTTGGGTCGAACCTTGAAAATGACTCCTCCCCTGTGGACAAGGTGGTCAGTCCATTCTGGAGAAAAAGGCAAAAAAAAGAATGAGAACCAGCCTGATTTGCATTCTGATTTAATTGAAATTGAATTGGTTGTCATAAGCAAAACTTCCAAACTCACGGGACCACTGTATTTTTATAATTGATGGCCCCTAAAAAGCATTTCAGGCATATTAATATTTACTTAAAACAGTGAGACGACTTCCCTTTAATTACAAAGTCAGGTGCGTTATATTAAGACCAACAGGCACAACATGATGCATATACAATTGTCCCCACTTATATAATTTCCTGTGTTTACCCACCAGAGTGTGAAAAAAACCATCAGATTTCTAGGATCAAATCTTCTCTCCTGACCTCTTGCCCACTTATCCTGGAAGGAAACACAGAACACTTCATAACTTGAGATCAATTCAGTACTAGCAAAATTTCTAACACGGCCCACTAGATGCGCCCACGCTTGAATGTTCCCCAGATAAGATTAGTATTTACCTTTTTTCCCATCTATTTAAGACAGAAGTAGCCTAAGGTTATCAGACCACTCATCTTTATTTTAATATTACCCAGCAGAAACCTAAAGTTTTATTTTTTTAGTTGTGTTCAAATTATAAACAATGTTGTTTTACTCTTGCTGCTTACAGCAAGGTCTTGTTATTTTCTAGTCTCGCCATTTGTGACGTCAATAAGAGCGTGTTTACATTAGCGCCTTGTAAGCTGATAAAAGATGTGTCCTTCAGAGCTGTGGTGAAATCTAAGCAGTGTTACTGTAAAAGGTCCTATTTACTTTGGTTAACGTTCACAGTTCTATGATTTATTACTTTCTTATAACATAAAACCCCAAAATACATGAAAAAATGAACCCCAATTGTCCCAGAAAGAAAGGAAAATATATTTCTTTACTGTCAGTCAGCTTAGTCAAAATCAAGTCAGTCAGGGTATTGAAGAGATAAAAATTCTGTAAATGTTGTATGAGGGTTTAATTCTGTAGTGCATGTGGCAACACTTAGAAACAGTGTACAATCAAGAAGAATGTAGTACAGCATGTGTTCCTTATGTGAAAAGGCTTTGATCCTTATTCTGTGAACGAAGATCGATGTGGGAGGGGTTTCCTGCAACTCTTGTTTCAATAAAAACTCTATGCTGACGTAGATCTGGGCCCAGTTAAGAGAACTGAGCCCAGCGAACAACGTCTCGCTGTTAAAATATATAATTGTTGTTTGTTGTTCTTATTGCTCCTTTTTACAGAAATGAACGAGCATGCTGGAAGGTGAAATAAGAGCCTGAGAGAGCCCAGGGGTCATAAAATTAAATGGGTGTCTGTTCCTTTAAGAGAGGCTTTAAATTAGAGTAAAAACACCTTTCCAACAGTATAATACACAACCTACTCTAAATGCCCCAATTATCTCTTTGCTATTTGTTCTAGTCGTAAAGTGGGAACTCCGTTTCTAAGTTAGTGCACACAAGCTGCAATAACTAAGGGAAACTTGTACTTAGTGTAATAACAGTCCCATCAAATAACTTTCAACAAAAATTTAATAAAATAAAATGTGGACTCTCCTGACAGAGAGCATTAGGAGAGAAAAGAAAAGACTCTTGTTCATTTACCAGGTAAATCCCAGAAGACAGATCCTCAGTTCACTATCTTGCCCTAATAAAAAATTGATGTGCAACACATTATTTAGGCTCTGATTAGACTAATCTCACCAGATGATGAATCATCACCTTTTCAGAGCCGTGATTGTTTCATTGTCTGCCTTACCCCGTACTTCTAGAAGAAACAAATTAAGTTTAGTTGCACATCAACTTTCCCTTACAAATTACAACACAATAACCAAAAAAATTAGATCAACATAAAAAATAGAAAGAATCAGGAATTATGGCCTGCTTCCATCGAGACCCCTTTCGCTTTAAAGGTCCTCTGGCAGAAACCAAAACCAAGACAAAACAAAAAACAAGATTTACTTTCCTAAGGGAGTGTGTATGTGTGTGTCATAAGCAGGTGTCACAGAGAGAAAATACAGCTACATCAGTCAGTTAGTCAGAGCAGTTAATGGGCCTTATTAGAAATTTTGCTTGGAAAATTATTGAATTGATCTCAAGCTGTGAAGTATTCTGTGTCTCCTTCCAGGATAAGGGGCAAGAGATCAGGAGAGAAGGTTTGATCCTAGAAATCTGATGGTTTTGTCAAACTCTGGTGGGTAAACACAGGAAATTATATAAGTGGGTCTTAATATAAGGCCCCTGACTTTATAAATAAAGGGAAGTCGTCTCACTGTTTTAAGTAAATATTAATATACCTCAAATGCTTTTTAGGGGCCATCAATTATAACAATACAGTGGTCCCGTGAGTTTGGATGACAGCCAATTCAATTTACAATTTCAACTGAACCAGAATGCAAATCAGGCTGGTTCTCATTCTTTTTTGATTTTTTCTAGTATGGACTGACCACTTTGTCCACAGGGGAGGAGGTTCGCCCCAAAAGGTATGGACAAGTGGCTTGGGAGGTTACCTGTGCGTACCTGAGTTTGGGGGGTGCTTATATATTTTGGCTTATTTGGGGCTATGGTGAAGGGAATTCAAATTCTAACATTTTCTCTTAGACCTTACAAGGGAGGCTCAGAAGTATGATCCCCTGTTGCTGCAAAAACACTCTTTAAAATAGTAATAAATAATAAAACGTAATAAGAACACGAAATCCTGGAATTTAATTGCTTGTTTCCAAATGAATGAGCATACTGAATTACTGCTGTTGGACACTGTTTAGCCAGTTGTTTTACTTTCTTGTAGTAAAAGCAAATCCAACTCAAAACGTAATTGTTCGTCAACAGTGACGTATCACTTTTCAAATTAGAAAAGCAAATAATATATAATCACTTGGTGTTTAGGGGTAAAAAAGTCCAATCCTGAACTATAGATTTCACAGTTAGTTTGGTTGTAGCTCTCTTGGCTTTTATTACAGCCTAAATTATTTGAGGCCTGTTATGAGAATTTTTCTGCATAGCATTTTTTATAAAAGAAGATTAGAATGTCTTTTTAATGCATCTGACATGCATTTAGAATGAGTGGATTGCTCGGGATCTCAGGATTATAAATATGTCATCGCTCTATCTGAAAAACTGAACGCAACAGATCTAGAAAACTGCAATCTTAACATCAAGTGATCTTGGGTAAAAATAGATCAAATAAAAAGGAGAATATTCCAATTTAACAGCATAATGAATGATGGAGGCCAGAGTCTGATTTTTATTATCTAGATTGGTGCATATGAGTCAGATTTAATGTTTAAAATAAACTATATTATCTTGAAAACTTGCTATAGGTTATAATGGTGATAATATAATAATGATAAATTTTTTAATCTAATGTATCAATTAGAAAATAAAGTTTTCAAGTCGCACCATCCAGCCTGCATGTTATAAAGATACAGAAGAAGTTCTCTGTCAGACAGCAGGTAAAACACTAAACATGACTCAGTGATTTACTGGAGAACAAATTCCTACATCATTTTTAAAAACATATTTGCTGGAACACATTTCCAACAATCATTAATAATGATATTTTTCTGCAAATATGAATAAACATTCTTTAGTCTATTTAATTTATTATGCTGGTTTTTCAAAGCAATCCTTCAAATTCATGTGAGAGATGGAAATTACATCTGACTGTATTTACCTCATCAATGTAATATTTAAGTATTTTCTAACTTGAATCCATATTAATTTATAGATTTGATTCAGGGGGTAGTCACGCCCATGCTGGGGAGGGTGTCCTCTTTTTTTGGATTCTCAGAATATGGTCACCCTATTAAATGGGTGTGCTGTACTCACAGCTGTTAGATTTGCGCTAATCAATAAAAGCCTCGGGGGGAAATAATGCACAAAGGTAAATAGTGATATAAAATTTGAACTATTGTAACTGATTAATACTGATTAGACCTAAACCTGTAACACTCTGTGTTCATGAGATAAGGGGCAGCGGCATTTGGCCCGGGAACCACTTTCAGTGTCCACATAAATATTAAAATCCCCCACTATAATGACCTTATCAGTATTTAATACTAAATCAGATTTAAAAAGTGAGATCTGATCTAAGAATTGAGTGTAAGGGCCTGGTGGACAATACAAAACCACAAACAAAAGTGGTATTAATGTTTTGCAACTTGGATTAGGAAAACAAAGGGTTAGATGTTCAAAAGAACTGTAGCTATTAATTTGTCTGGGATTAATTAGCAAATCAGAATGACAAATGGTTGCAACTCCTCCTCCTTGTCCAGTATTTCTAGCAATGTGAAAATGTAAATAATTGGAAGGAGTTGACTCATTTATACTGACATAATTCTCCTGATGCAGCCAAGTTTCTGTGAGACAAAACTAATTTGATTATTACAAATCAAGTAATTTACCAACAATGTCTTTGAAGAGAGAGATCTTATGTTCAATAAACCACATTTAACACTTTATTTTTCTGTTTATTCAAAGTCGTATATCTTTATGAGATTTTCCTGATTTGCTCTCGTTAGGTTAACTTTTAATCCATTTGATTTTGGCAGTGGGTAGACACTGTTTCTATAGGGTTATATGGGGTAACAGTACAGAAGTTGCAGAGAGATAGGTTAAACTACGACTCTGCTTCCTGGTCTGGAGCCTGGGTTGTTGATGTTGTGGAGGACTAATAAATCCGGCCAGATTTCTTGAAAGAAGAGCTGCTCCATCCAAAGTGGGATGGATGCAGTCTCTCCGGATCAGACCAGGTATTCCCCAAAATTCACCAGTTATCAATTGGTGGAATGACACCATGCGATCGGGTCAGATCGGGCAGGGGACCAGAAAAGATTACAGAGTCTGACATTGTTTTGGCAAACTTACACAATGAAGCAGTACTCATTTTAGCGACCTCTGATTGGTGTAACCGGGTGTCATTACCGCCAGCATGAATAACGATCTTACTGTATTCACACTTGTCCTTAGCCCGTAGTTTCAGGTAGGATTTAATGTCGCCCGTTCTGGCTCCTGGCAAGCACTTGACTATGGTCAATGGTGTCTCTAATGCCACGCTTCTGACTATGGAGCTGCCGATTACCAGGGTCGGCTTCTCAGCGGTTGTGTAACCCAGCTGGGAAGAGAGAGGCTGGAAAACCTTCTATGAGCCGATAGAAGTTGGCTGTAGAGGCTTTGCTGGGCGTTCACTTTGCAAAATCCTCAGTCGTTTGGGTGTGACAGGGGCAGCCAAGAAAAGGGCCATTCAATCAGCAAGCGAAGCCGCAGAAAAAGCTACAAGGTGGCTTTGGATTAAGAGGGCTGATCCGTGGTCTGCTACTGGGACGCAAGCCAGGGCTTGATCAACCCTGGCTGGGTCGCCTGGGCGAGGGTGTAAGATGTTGCGAGACCCGAAACACCCAGTGACCCCAGGATATATCACTGAAGATGCGTCCCAGTGCATCCATGAGATGTTTCTTGCATAGTGAGGTATTTGTTTATTGAACCTTTGTAACGATAATACTTAGTGTAACATCAATTCGATTCTGGAAAAGCAGGGTCTGAAAAAGTGATCTAATTCAATTCAAAATACTTTATTGATCCCAGAGGGAAATGAAGTGTTGTTGTAGCTCATGCAAGGAGGACTAAATTCTTAATTACAATGATTGTGATATGGTCATCTGGGGGTTGAAGCTGCCTCAGCAGCGACAGCAGCAGGATACACAGGTTCTGAGATTATGTCTTATGCATGACCTTTAACCTACTATGTTTCTTTTCTGGACACTGGAGAAGCAGTTGAAGTTATTGTTTCCTTGTTTCTTGAATTTGTAAGGGATGTGCAAGACGATGCCTTAAAAAAGGGGGGAATTGGATTTGACAGTAATTGGAACAGATTTTTCAGGGATTATGAAGAGAATTGTAACTTGCAGGTTTAATTGGGTTTCTTGTGAATCATAACTCTGTCATAAATTAATGGGGTTTTTTACTACCTAGATTTGACGTCTGACTTCATATTCCATATCAGTTCGGGTTCAGACTTGTAGTACATATTGTGTCTGGGAATTTTACAAAGTTTTCATTTGATCTGAAAACCTTCTTTACTTCTTGCTATGAGTAGTTGATTCTTGGGATTTTTCGCTCTCACAAGTTGGAATGGTTGGTTGTCTTTTTCTTGCCATGGATTTAGTACAGAGTGATTTGGAGAGATTTACCTTAATTGTAATCTAGCTTCAGTTGATGAGGTTTGGCTCATTAACCAGTTTGTGTTGTTGTTTAGAATTGCTTTTGCACACAGTTGCATTAGTTTGATCTGAAACCATACTCCGAGCGTGTTGGTTCTACTTGTCATAATCATCCTATTCATCTGTTGTGAATCAACTCACCTATGTTTGAACATCAATGCTCTAATACCTAATCAGCTCAGCTCCCAAGGGTCGCATTGGGAGGTTCTCACTGGAGGACCTTCTGAGGGGTGACCACTCTCTCCTTTCTGAGGAAGGACTGATCGGTGGCTACGGGTCACTGGTTGCTGGCGGAGGCTGACTTCAAGGCAACAGACAACAACAAGGGAAGTGTACACATTTCAACATCTAGTGTTGATGTAATACCCTCTGAAGTGTACTGGAAGGTGCTACATAATTTCTCCTTTGTTCTGTATTTTATCTAGAGCATCCTGACCGATGACGAGACCTGTGGATGGCCGCCTCTAGGGCGAGGGGCTGTTGAGATGACATTTTGCCCACAAGAAAATGGCGTAAGAAGACCCCGTGGGTTTTCGATCTCACTGCACAGGAGTCTCAGCAAAGTCATCTGGAAGGATCTAATATTTGTCACTGTGAGCTAATTCCATAGCCAAACATGTCTCGTGTCTGATTGTAATTTGTGTTTTGAACATTGTTTTTTTTTTGATCAACCTACCAACCTTTTAGGGAGTTTGTGATGGCACTTTGGAATTTTCCCTTTATATTTATGGTATTAATTAAGTTAATAAAAGCAGGGAATTGTGGTGGAAAATTGTAATGTAATTAGGAATTAATTGTATATTCTCTGTTTAGTGAATGTATCTAAGGCAGAGGACAAGGTTAGGGGAAAGTAAGATAACAGTCTGGCCTTCGGATGAGCTGCTTTATGCGTTGGTATCAGACTCGCATGAAGCAGTTACTCTGGAGGCGGGGCGTGAAGGTTGGAGAAGACATCTACAGAGATAAACAATGATTGCTGAATACTATTTAAGCGGTTAGTTAGAAAGGTTGGATAGGGTGATGCACGAGTAACTCTGTCCCCTCCGTGTTCTGGCCAGACATGTTCGTATTAAATACTTAAACGCCTATGGGACTCAAGTCTTCTTTATTATGTAAACCCTGAGATACTTTTTTTTACCAAAACTACATAAATAAACCACAAATAAATAATATAACTTTTAGATGTTCTTTCAGATTATCCAAATTCCACCCCTGGTCCCATTAATTTTTTTTTTCTTTTTTTTTTTTTGACATATTGGACTGTCTGGAGGTGAAGTGCTGCTAGATTACAGACCCCTACAGACCCCATTGTCTGCCTGAGAGCTCAGTTCCAATGAAAGGACGTCTCCCCCATCTCATCTGCTTTCTCGTTTCCTTAAAGGAACATGGGGCAGGATTTGTAAATAAAATAAACATCGATGTCCGGTTTTTTAATGCTGTTGGGTGATGAAGCATTATAAACCAAAAAGAATGAGCCCACTCATGTATCGTTCCATTTTCTTAAACTGGCTGTGTGCTGCAAAATGTGCTGCAGTTCGGGGCCCGAATTTCCCGCGCTGTCCTACGGATGTGACGTCAATTAACACTGCGTGTGCATTCTTGACAGCTTTAAAAGAGGAAGAAAAACGGCCGCAGACCTCCATTGATTCAATTGTGAGAATGGATTCTTCTGCAGCACTCGTTATTTTTCTTAATCCCACCTTCCTCCAGTAGACCCCTATGCATTTCACACTGAGGGCCGAATATTTTTAGCCAATAGAATTCGAGTTTCCGCATCCCGTTTACAGTCGCCATATTGTGAGAAAGCATCATTCATGCAGAAGTTGCTCACCTTCGAAATGTCCATAGCAAAAATACAATCAGGTGATGCTCAATAGCACTTGCTGCTTACTTCTTTGACTCGCTGTGTCGCCACAGGTGATGCGCGTGCACAAGTGCTGCGGTAGGGCTGGAGGGAGGGAAGGGGTGGGGGTGTCTTGGGAGGGGCCTTGGTAAGTCAGATTCAAAAAATCTCTCTCCCTCAAATACTCCGGACTGCAGCTTTAAATACTGATAAGGTCATTATAGGGGGGAATTTTCATGTGGACACTGAAACTGATAGCCTAAATGCAGCCTTTAATGCTATCTTAGTCTCAATTGGCTTTACTCAAAAACTACAGGGATCCACCCACTCGGGTCAACAAACTTTGGACTTTGTACTGACATGTGGCATTGATTGTGAAGAAATAACAGTCCTCCCACGTAAACCAGTTCTGTCTGACCATTTTATGATAAATTTTGAATTTACTTTTACTGGCAAACCTGAAAGAAAATTTAATCATAGTGATACATTTTTACCACTATAATGAAATTAATTATGAAAAATGTGCTGTTTTAGCTTGTCAACGGGTATTTTAATACTGCAGCAAACTATTTTTCCAGGGTAAATAGGAATCTTCTAGGTGTGTAGAGTGCCACTTTCTCTCCAATTACCTAGTATTCTGCTTTAAAGTATGCAGCTCTGCATGGAACTAGGAAGTCAACCTCCGATGGCTAATCACTTTCTTTTTTAAGGGGGCTACACTATCTAATGCTAAACGCAATGAGGAAGTAACACTGTGAACCAGATCATCAATTTCTGAAGGGTTAGAGATAGAATTGCTGCCATCCACTGTGTTACTCTGAGATACTGAGGAAAGTAAGAATGGAACAGATTCTTTAAAACGTGTTACAGCATTATCTGATGAAGCTCTGCTATGATGAAATTTTCTTTCAGGTTTAGGATGGTCGGTTAAAGTAAATTCAAAAGTCAAAAATGGTCAAAGAGAACCAGGTTTTGTAGGAGGACTGTTATTTCCTCAAACCCGAGTGGGTGGGTCCCTGTAATTTTTGAGTAAAGCCAATTGAGTCTTAGATAGCATTAAAGGCTGCACCTAGGCTATCACTTTCAGTGTCCACATGAATATTAAAATCCCCCACTATAATGACCTTATCAGTATTTAATACTAAATCAGATTTAAAAAGTGAGATCTGATCTAAGAATTGAGTGTAAGGGCCTGGTGGACAATACAAAACCACAAACAAAAGTGGTATTATTGTTTTGCAACTTGGATTAGGAAAACAAAGGGTTAGATGTTCAAAAGAACTGTAGCTATTAATTTGTCTGGGATTAATTAGCAAATCAGAATGACAAATGGTTGCAACTCCTCCTCGTCCAGTATTTCTAGCAATGTGAAAATGTAAATAATTGGAAGGAGTTGACTCATTTATACTGACATAATTCTCCTGATGCAGCCAAGTTTCTGTGAGACAAAACTAATTTGATTATTACAAATCAAGTAATTTACCAACAATGTCTTTGAAGAGAGAGATCTTATGTTCAATAAACCACATTTAACACTTTATTTTTCTGTTTAGTCAAAGTCGTATATCTTTATGAGATTTTCCTGATTTGCTCTCGTTAGGTTAACTTTTAATCAATTTGATTTTGGCAGTGGGTAGACACTGTTTCTATAGGGTTATATGGGGTAACAGTACAGAAGTTGCAGAGAGATAGGTTAAACTACGACTCTGCTTCCTGGTCTGGAGCCTGGGTTGTTGATGTTGTGGAGGACTAATAAATCCGGCCAGATTTCTTGAAAGAAGAGCTGCTCCATCCAAAGTGGGATGGATGCAGTCTCTCCGGATCAGACCAGGTATTCCCCAAAATTCACCAGTTATCAATTGGTGGAATGACACCATGCGATCGGGTCAGATCGGGCAGGGGACCAGAAAAGATTACAGAGTCTGACATTGTTTTGGCAAACTTACACAATGAAGCAGTACTCATTTTAGCGACCTCTGATTGGCGTAACCGGGTGTCATTACCGCCAGCGTGAATAACGATCTTACTGTATTCACACTTATCCTTAGCCCGTAGTTTCAGGTAGGATTTAATGTCGCCCGTTCTGGCTCCTGGCAAGCACTTGACTATGGTCAATGGTGTCTCTAATGCCACGCTTCTGACTATGGAGCTGCCGATTACCAGGGTCGGCTTCTCAGCGGTTGTGTAACCCAGCTGGGAAAATCAGTAAGAAACATGGATGTTTCTTTAAATTTAAATCCCATATTAAACAGGTTTCTAGGATTTCTTTCTTTCACCTCCGGAATATTGCTAAAATTAGAAACATCCTGTCCAGGAGTGATGCTGAGAAACTAGTCCATGCATTTGTTACCTCAAGGCTGGACTACTGTAATTCTTTACTATCAGGTAGTCCACAAAAAACCATTAAAAGCCTTCAGTTGATCCAAAATGCGGCAGCAAGAGTTTTGATGAATATTAAAAAGAGAGATCACATTTCTCCTGTTTTAGCTTCCCTTCATTGGCTCCCTGTTAAATCCAGAATAGAATTTAAGATCCTTCTTCTTACATACAAAGCCCTTAATAATCAAGCTCCATCATACATCAGAGATCTAATTGTTCCTTATGTTCCTAACAGAGCCCTTCGCTCTCAGACTGCAGGTTTACTTGTAATTCCTAGGATTTCTAAAAGTAGAATGGGAGGCAGATCTTTTAGTTATCAGGCTCCTCTCCTGTGGAACCAGCTCCCAGCTTTAGTCCGTGAGGCAGACACTCTGTTTACTTTTAAGGCCAGGCTTAAAACTTTCCTTTTTGATAAAGCTTATAGTTAGACTGGCTTAGGTCATCCTGAGCTATCTCTGTAGTTATGCTGCTATAGGCTTAGACTGCTGGAGGACAGACTTACCAATTTTCTTCACTCTGCTACTTCCTTTTCTCCTACTAGTCTCCAGTTGTATTACAGTACATTCTGTTATTTCGACTGTTAACTTTGTTTTCTCTCAGTGTTTTTCTCTCCATAGAAGATATACCTGGTCTGGTATCCTGCTTGGCTGCAATGCCCTGTTGGACGGGGGGCATCGACTGGGATGATCCCCCCAGTAACTGAACATCCACTGTGTCCTGTTATTAACTTTTTACTTTCTGTAACTTAGAAAGTTCTCTTATATCAGATCTTCTGTTCCTTCTGTGTTTCTGCTCTGTCTTCTCAAACCCCCAGACGGTCGTGGCAGATGGCCGCTCCTACTGAGCCTGGTTCTGTTGGAGGTTTCTTCCTGTTAAAGGGGAGTTTTTCCTCTCCACCGTCGCTACATGCTTGCTCAGTATGAGGGATTGCTGAAGGATTGCTGTGGTTGGAAAGTCTGCATCAACGGGGCCCAACCTCACGCCAATGACTGACGCAATCTGCTGGGATTCCTTAAATAGGAAAATTTTTAACTGATTGGAATGTTTGTATAAATGTATTGAAATGACTTCTTGTTAAGTGCCTTGAGAAGACATCTGTTGTGAATTGGCGCTATATAAATAAACTGAATTGAATTGAATTGGATGGGTTGGTGGTGACCCTTGGGCTGGGTTCTAGAACTATGCTTCCTACGTACCGTCACCCAGCCGGCCGGAGGTCCTGGCTGCGTGGATTCTGTTGGAAGATGGCTAGGGGGTTTTGTCCTTGTTGGCTCCGCACTGGCTAATGGGCCTCGGCTATCTGCTGGTTTTTCAACAGCGCGGAGACGGGCCTCTAACTCCGATACCCTCGCCTCCAAAGCTATAAAAATGTTACATTTATTACATTTACCATTGTCACTAAAGGAGGCAGGGAAGTAACAAAACATCTGACACAGAGAGCAAGAGAGAGGAGAAGATTTAGGCAGGGAATGAGAGATAGGAGAGAAAAGAGGATTAGCCATAGCCACAATGAAGCTAAGCTAACTAAGCTGGCAAGACTGTACCACACCAAGAAAAACTGTGTGAAACACAAAGAGTTACTAAAACGTAAAGTACACCAACAGAAAATGTGTTTTAGCGTGTTGGTGTGTTAAAATAAATTAGAAAGTCCTCAGTACATAGAAAACTAGATCAATTCAAGAGAGTCTGAACACCAAACAGCTCCACAGAGTGCATCAGCGACAACAGGAAATGACACAATAGGGCTTACCCAATCAGCAACCACACACACACACACACGCAGATGTAGAGATTCTGGTATTTACAGATGCACTCGTAGCACAAATTACCACAAATAGATCTTGTAATAATAGGCACCACGAGCTTTTCAGTGATGCTGTTGCTGTATTTTTATATCTATTTGTGGGTTGTGGTTGTGTAGTTCTCAGTTTGCATTGTTTGGTTCATCATTTTTTTTGTTTCCCCTCTTTCTGCTGTCCTGCAGGTGTAGAAGCAGACTAGGATGTTTTCTTGTATTTTATTTATTCCTCTTTCTCTCTATGTTTAATTCACCCTCTCCCTCTTGACTTTTTGTTCTACCTCTATTAATTTTCTTTTTTCCCCCTTTATTTTCCATCTCTGTGGCCATAATATTTGGGGAAAAAAAACACAATTTCTTTTAAAGAATTCTTACATATATATATAGTGGAGTACTATAGCAAAAGCCGTGCTGCTCCACTTGTGAAACTAAATCTGTTGAGTTTCTAACTTGGTACTCAAGTAGTACTATCAATTCTCAGTGCCACACTACCAGACAGGACAGTTTCAAAAAAGATCCCCTTTCAGCAGTCTGTAGAATCACATTCAACAGCCTGTAGAACCTCCTCCAGCAGAACCTCCTTCAGTATCCTGTAGAACGTCCTTCAGCAGTCTATAGAACCTCTTTCAGCAGCCTTTAGAACCTCCGTCAGGAGTCTGTAGAACCTTCTCCAGTATGACTTCCTCCAGTAGAACCTTATTCTGCAGCTTGTAGAACTTCATCCACGAGCCTGTAGAACCTATTTCAGCAGCATGAAGAACCTCCTTTAGCAGCTTGTAGAACCTCCTCCAGCACTCTGTAGAACCTCCTCAAGCAGAACCACATTCACTACCTTGACTGGGCCATCTCAGAACACGGACTCTTTTTTTGTTTCAGTTGTTCTCTTGTAGATCTGCTGTCTCCTTTGTCCAGAGGACATTGTCCCAGAAGTCTTGTCCTTCATCCAGATGCAGCTCTCGGTTGAGGAGCAGCAGCTGTTGCTGGTCTGATGCTATTGCTGATGTCGTTCCATCCTGGCTTTGTGTTGATATTCACCTTATCCAGGATCAAACTGCCCAAACTCCTGCTTTTACAGAGCTTATCAAGTTGATGATGATGATCTGATCAGCAGCTCCTGGCTCACACTGAACCTCTGAGATCTGATGGAATCAGGATGGATCTATTTTCTTTCACTAGGTCTCTATTTGTTTTTTTTCGTGATTAAAAGATAATTGCTTCCTTAATAAATAAAATGTATTAGTAAATGAAATGAGAATGTTCTTGATCCTGAAGACACCAGGATTTGTAAAATTAAGTCAAGATTCATATATAGATCAAAATTTCTGACAAACAATATTCTAAGAGAAATCCTGCTGCATCAATGTTAGTAACTGTTTCTGGGTTTTGTCTGTGCAGGCAGAAACGTAACCTAAGATTCACTGAAAGATAGGCTGAAAGGAAGCAACGTGGGAGAGAGATTCAGAGATGAGAAGAAGTTTGTCCCCTTCTTCTCATCTGTTGTCCTTTTATTCTCTGAGGCCCAAGAAGGCAATGTATATCTGGGTCTGGTGTTCATATTTATGGTTGATCAGTCCCCAGGGTTTCTCAGTGTTTAGGTAAGGTTGAAAGAAAGAGAACTGATAGTATTCAAAGTGCGATGACAAGAGAGTGACGCACACAGTCCCAGAGTTTAATCTCTCCATCTTAGAGCTTCAACGCATGCCCGCTGGATCACGTTTCTGGATCACTGCTACCAAAGACACAATACGCTGGGGAGAGAGCAGCAGCCATGTGATTTATGGGGCATTTAGTGACACTTTATCACCGGAAGAGATGCCTAGAAGCAGAGCATTCATGACAAAGACACAAGTTATAAAGTCTTTAAGTGAGACAAAAATATAAGAGCTGTAAGTTGGAAGAAATGAGAAAATGTCTTGAATTGCAATCTGGAAAAGGATCCTGAATTGTTTGACTCTGAGACTAGATCATATGTTGCTGCAGGTGAGGGAATCCTGGACAGGCTACATGCTGGATACAGCCATGTTTGTTCCTGTTTTGTTTTCTATGACTGTTGGTGGAGATCCTGGTTATTGGCTTTCCATTTATGTATATCAAGAAGATTTTGTTCTCTGCACCTGAACCCAGTCAGAGAGGCCTACAAAACCTTTACCTGGTCAGTGTGACAGTCACACCAAACATTAAAAACTCATATAAAAACCGAATGTGTTTTCTTGCAGCCAGACTTAACCTGCTGATTAATAACAGTTCTTTAATCAGACATCATGCTGTCCTCTTTGTTTGAGCTTAACCCTATTGTAATATTAATGCATCTCTATTTCACCTAAAAAAAAGATTGAACTCTATATATCAAGTGTGGAATGTATTGGATAGAAAATTTGAAAATAAGTCCCCCCCCACAGGGTCACAAAATACCACAACTTTCAAAACCTTAGCTGAGCATGAGCAATGTCCTTCTCTTCCATGGTTAAATATGAGAAAGAAATAACATGCAGGTCAGATGAAGGTTCAGGGTTTAGAGATGCATTGCTCCTTCTGCTGAAGCTTTAACCTGGTTGGACCTAAAATCCAATCTTCATACATTGGTACCCTTTGGATTTTGCATAGATTGAACAAATTGAAACAGATTGTTACTGTCTGACAAGCTCCTGGCAACAATATGTGTGAAGTTCTGATTTGTGCTAAATTGTCTGTTTCCATGCCAACCAGGGGGGGTCCTAGCCTGTTTGGTACCCTGGGGGAAACCCTCTCTGACACCCCTCACCAATACGTATGCGTATGAGTGAAAACTTGCTGATGGAGAAGTAAAAACCAGCATTGAGGGGTCAGCTTGGAGATTTCATTTGCAAGTGTGCTATTCCCCATATAGACAGCAGAAGGTGCTAAGAGTGACTTTATTCACCCTGTGATGAATCATTTTACCATATACCAGCTTAAGTAGATGCTTCATTAACATGAAAATCCTGCCTTGTTTGTCTTTAACACATGTTACTGTATATACTGTTGTCAGAACTACAATGAATTTAATTAATTTCAGTTAAACACATATACATTCACAGTGTATACATACATAAACATAATACCTTACATGACTTACAACTAAATAGGAGAAAATGGAATTATTACATGCAAAACCACCCCGCGACATTGAGACCACTAGGGGAAACTGTGTAAAAAACATTGATATTTAAACCCAGAATCAGTTAATATGGAGAAAAATAAACTAAAACCTGACCCCCCACCCCAGCGGACTGTGAACTTTACAGCCCTTATATTCTCGTATAAAAAATGCAGCACATCAAAAGCAACAAAAACAGAATCTGATGTTCCACTAAACATTCTTCCTTTATTTACAGTTAGAACCATGGAAAAGATAAACATTGTGACACCTGAACGGAAATGTGTTTTTTCTTATGGATCTATGCCAGAAAGGTCTAACCTGAGTTTCATCACACATACTTGTTACACTCCCTTTAAAGCAGCCCATAATCTAGCTTCTCCCATCTGCACCTCCCTCTCTGTAAAATCTGTTTTATTTTCTTTGAGGTCTGAACTAAAACACAATTTATTATCAATGCAATAATAATCAAACTTTGAATCCATTTCCTCTATAGAAATCATGAGGCAGAGTTCACTGCCCAAAGCAATATTTAGAAAGTCTGATTTAGGGCAGCAGGTCAGCAGCTCACTGGTTCCCCCCAGTGGTCACATCTGTTCACCTGAAGCTGTTAAAACTGTGGATCAGATCTCTGAAAACATTGTCTCCAGCCTTAAACCACCTTTCAAACATGAGTAACATGAAGGTCCACATGTGATCTCATTCTGTTCTGAAAGTCAGACTGGACTCTGAGTCGGAGGAAACAGGCCAGATGTGGCCAGCTGTGTAATCTATTGGATCTATGGTGACCAGTCTGTACCTCCACTGAGCAGAACCACTGTCTCCTGGGTCTCTCAGGACAATTCATGGTAGAATTACACCTGAAAACACTTTTAAAGTCTTGGCTCTTTTAACCTGTTAAATTCTGAGAGTTCACTGGACCACTCCTCCCAGTTAAGCCACCAAAATGTCTGGACCGGATGGTAAAGAGTGGGTCCTTTGAGGCAGACCATGAGTCACAGAAAGGGGGACAACACCCTGCCTCCCCCTCCTCTGTGGCTCCCTTCCCACTGCTTTGAAGTGGTTGCAAATAGCACACAAGCAACATAAACTCCACTGCAACAAATGCTCTTATTTACCACCAAGACGAGGAAATGGCCTCTGAGACAGCTTCTTCTGTTTTATAGGGCTGTTTTGCCGCTTTTGTACCTCCAGACGGACAGTCTTTTGTGGCCGCCACTTTGAGTATGTTCCCAAACAGAAGCCTTTAACAGACTGAAGCTCCTGGCAAGCCAAATGAAAAGTTTGGTACAAACACTCACCTCTGGGTTCCTGATTGGCCAAATCATGCAGTTAGATGCTGTTGCTTCACTTCCAAGTTTGAGAGACAGGGAACAGGAATAAGACTGTAAATCAATGCACGACTTTGTTTTTTCTCAGTGTTTTTCTCTCCATAGAAGCTACAGCTGGTCTGGGGCTCTGTTTGGATTTGATACTTTGTTGGAGGGGGGCATCAGTTGGGATGATGCTTCCAGTAACGGAACGTTCTCCGTGTCCTGTTATCAACTTTTTACTTTCTTTAACATAGAAAGCACTCTTACATTAGTTCTTTTGTTCTGTTGGAGGTTCCTCTTTTCTATAGCTTTTTTCTTAGATAATATATCCAGCCTCTAGAGTTATTGTTTTAAACCAAATTTCTTTTTTGATTACTTTTTGAAGGATGGCGGAATTTCAAAATGCCATTTTCCTCAGATTAGGTTTTGACAAACTGCTTCAGAGAATGGGTGGAAATATTATGGATATGAAGATTCGTCATCTCGAAGTGAATGTGGAGGTAAACTTTGGATATTGAAATGAGACAACTTCACCGATGATTGCTTACAGTGAGTAAGAACGTGGGAGCTCTGTTCTAATCAATGCCCCATGCAACAGTCTTGAAAACAACCCCCTGTGATAACAAGGCGCTTGACTGGAAGAACACTGCATTTACAACATGATGAGGAATGGCACGCTCTACAGCAAAGCAACACATCTAGCTCCGCTCCGAGGAAGAAAAAACAGAGGAAATTCCAACAGAGGAAATTCCAACCTAAAGCAAGAGAAAGTTCTTCTTCTTTTTAATTCTGTAAAGCATTTTGAGTTGCAGTTGTTGTATGCAAAGCGCTTTATAAATGAAGTTTGATTTGATAAATGGAATGGAACAGTTCTTTAGCAAAAACATGGATGTCATCAGTTGCTCCCAAAATACTGTTAGAGAAAAACTCCTGACAATTATTCATCAACAACCGAAACTGTAAAAGCTTGTTATTCACACAGGATCTACTGATGAAGCCAAAAAGGAGTCAGAGATTATTAAAAGGGATTTCTCTGATCTACAAAGACTTGAAGGACTGAACATAAACATCTTTATCAGCGGACCTGTATCTACAGGACATGATGAAAAATATAGTTGATTTCGTATGCCTCACAAATGGTTGAAGTCCATGTGTGCTGACCTATCAATTCAATTCATCAATAACTTTAAAATATTCAGTGGTGCAAAACATCTGTTCAGAGACAACGCAAGGTTTCTGAACAAAGCCAGACTGAGACTCCTGACCTTGAACATGTTCTACTATCTCATTCAAAAAGCTTTGGATGTTCCAAAACATGTGACAAAGCACCCAAGTGCTGCCTATGAATGTACAGTCAGCGGAGATTACCAAAGAACAAGCACTCCTTGCTTGCCCACCAGCACACCAAGCAAAGATGACCCCACCAGCAACAAGCAGAGACGTACAGTTTTCACAACATCATCTTATTTGCCATCACCAAACAAATCTTCCTTTAAAACGTTCTCTAACAGACTAAATGCTCAAATTATAATTTGAACACAGCTAACACCAAGACGTGGACTGCATCAGGCCTCTGGGACTGGTACTAGATGTATTTCTCTTCTACTCAGTCCCTCCAGGGTTTTGCTGCACTTTGTTGTGATTTTTTTGTGCCTGATGTTGCTACAGCTTATGTGAAAAGTTGCAACAAAAGTTGAAATGTTTTATTTTGTGATTATTTTTTTATTTCATTTTGCCAAATCACTTAAAAATTGTTTTAAAAAATCCATTACAATGTTAAATTTGAATGATTCCAACATTTTTATTATATATAATTTCATGTATATATATATATATATATATCAGCCACATTCTGACGTACCTACTCCCCCGCTTTCTGTCCCTGTATGAGGTCCTGTAGGAGTTTTGGGTTTTTACTTTTACTCTTATGTATTTTTTTCTCTTTCTTTCCTTCTTGCATTTTTCTTGCACACCTTTGTGTCAGATATGTGAGGGCTTATCAAAATGTCTGAAATGTAATATTCCACCTTCTCCTTCAGTTTGCTTGTTGGGAAACTTAGATGGTGTCACCATGAACACAAAGTTAGTTCAAATGGTTTTCATGTCCTTTTGCATCGCTAAGAAAACTATCCTACTGAACCTTCCATCACGTAGTCGGGGTCGGGGGCCTTTGGTTTTGGCGTATGGGACATTGTTGCTGATGTTGGGGTTTTGGAGTTAGAGGCGCCTGGGGGAGGTCCTTGGAGGTGGGATCGCTAGGTGGATCGGGTGCTGGGTGTCGTGGCCCCCGCCAGGGATGGGGCTTTGGTGGCTATGGGTGGTAACTCCTGGTGGCTGCATGCGGTGCCTTTGGGGGGTTGCACTGGTGGACATGGGTTACTGGCCTTGTAGCCGTGCTTCTTCTTTGTGGGTCTAAGGTGGGTTTGAGTGCTCCAGTTCAGGGGTGCCACGTTCCCTGGCTGTGGTCCTGGCTGGGGGTCAGCCGGTGTGGGTGTCTCTGTTGCCCGTGCCAGTGTGTGGCCGACGTGTGCTGCCGTTTTTGTTTTGTTTTCTCTTCCTTTTCTCAGGGACGATTCTCATTGCCAATTTCTGGATGGGATCCCACCTTGTTTGGGTGTTGGGGTGTCGGGCTGGTGGCTGTGGTAGATGGATGCCGTTTCTGGGCCTGATCTGTTTTTGGGCACTGGCTTACCCTTACCCTAACTTGAGTGTGGTTTAAAAATTCCTGGGGACAATTATTAATTATTCATATAGCCTATAATTATTCATCCATTTCAGGTTTCATTACAACATGCACTGCAGTGTATAAACAGGTGTTGAAAATCTTATCTTTATTCAATCTTTAAAAGTTGAAAGCCATAAGCTTAGGCTATGTGTTTTGTTTTTCAACAGGCACTGAAAACCATCATTAGGCTGTTGGCCTGCAAGAATCATCATCACAAAGAATACATAGGCTATATGTGTAATAATAAAACACGTTCTCCTTACAACCCTTGCCGTTCTGTGCGGGGAAACTTTAACCAACAGTTCAGAGTCCTGCAATGGGGCGGGTACCCGCGGGTGGAATATTCCAAAGCAATAAAAGACAAATAATAAATTCTTTTTTTTTTCAGGCTACAACCACCTCAGATAGAGAAGACGGATGAGCTCCTGCTGAGATCTCGCGAGAGCTGTGCGTAAGTAATATGGCGGTAAACTGGTAAAACAAACAAACTCGGGTAAAAACAAACCATAACATTTGAGCCAAATATAGCAAACGTTTAATAATAATAACCATTATTTTGTATTTCTCCGTAAACAAACTGGACGAGGAAACCTTGCACAGCCTGGAAAGCTACTTGGACGAGTGCTTGACAACATTGTTATGGGCAAGCCACAGAAATCCACCTCTGCTATGCCGACAAGCACACCATCACAAAAACGCACCCGTTCTGAGGCCAGTACCTCCCCCATCTCTCCAGAGAAAAGCTACAGCGATGTCCTGGACTCAATAGATAAGAAGCTAACCAGCCTAGACGCCCGTCTGGCCCTGGTTGAGGTTCTCCATAAAGAATTTAAAGCTCTAAGGGAATCCCTGGAGTTCAGCCAACAACAGGTAGCATCGCTCGCTGCAGAAAACCAAACGCTTAGGGAGAGTGTAAAGAAACTCACCGAGGGAATGACGCAGTTGTCCGGAGAAAGTAAGAGGATGAAAGAAACTATCTTGGATATACAGGCCAGGGGAATGCGGGACAATCTTGTTTTTTCCGGGATCCCAGAACAGGATGAGGACGACGCTGAACCCACCGTCCGAGATTTTCTCCAACATCAGTTAAAACTTCCAAGCAGCACGGTAAAAAACATCACTTTTCACCGCGTCCACCGCCTAGGAGGTAAGAAGCCCAACAACAGGCGGCCACGACCAATTGTTGCTAAATTCGAGCATTACAAGCAAAACGAGCAGGTCAGAGGCCAGGGCAGAGAGCTGCGGGGAACGAATTACAGCGTTTATGATCAATATCCGAAGGAAATCCTGGATAGAAGGCGCGTTTTGTTCCCAATCAGAAATAAATATATCAGTGAAGGCACCAGAGCTACAGTAGCGGTAGATAAATTGTATGTTAATGGGCAGCTGTTCAGGGACCCCCAGCTTACTCCTTGGCTTTATTAGTCATGTAACACTGGTCAGATAAGAGTTGTTTTATCAGTCAACTATAATGTAATGTTAGCACAGCTCTGTAAAGTTGTTTTCATTACTCAGTGTGGGCGGGGCCAGGGCTAAGCACTGGGATACTGCTCTTTTTTCTTTTCTCATCTTCACATGTCTATCACCAAATGTCTTTGTCACTCCTTTTTTCATCACTCACACACACACACACAATTTTTTCATAACATAACTATTTCTTTCTCTCTCACCCTCACCCTTCACACCTTCACAACTTTCTTCTATTTCACTCTTTCTTATATCTCGGCTTTTGGATTTTCAATCAGGCAACCCCAAGCACAAACTAATAATAAACCTGTGTTTATCTGTTTCTATGGTGATATGGACTTTAAAACTTTTATCTCAAAACTAAGGCTACTCTAAGGTCTGTCACATGGAATGTTCATGGAGTTGGCACCAGAAAGAAAAGAGTTAAGATTTTTAACCAGCTTAAAAGATTGAAGGCAGATGTCGTCTTATTACAAGAAACCCATAAATCTACCTCAGCTGCAGATGATCTTAAATCCCCTGAGTTTCCTAATGTGTTTTCTGCATGCTATAACTCTAGACAAAGGGGAGTAGCAAAATTAATAAATAAAAATGTAAATTTTACAGTAATAGATACAGTTACAGATCCAGAGGGTAGATTTATTATAGTAAAACTATCTTTACATAACCAAAAGTTATGTATTGTCAGTATATATTGTCCAAATGTTGATGACCCCTCATTCTTTCATTCCTTCTTCTCGGTGCTCCTTGAACACATGGATTGCTCACTTCTTCTTGGGGGCCACCTCAACTTTGGTTTAAATGAAGAAATAGACAGGCTCAGCACAGCAGGGACTCTATAGATATAGTCAAACAGTACATGAGCGATTATGGACTTTGTGATGCATGGCGATCTCTTCACCCCAATGACAAAAAATATACGTTCTTCTCAAATGTCCACCCTTCATATTCTCGACTGGATTATTTGTTAGTCAGCAGCTCACTGTTGACTGACATTTCAGACACAGAGATACACCCTATAGCTGTTAGCGATCATGCTCCTGTTTCTCTAACTTTAGTAAATAAAACAGAAACACCTCAAAGCAAAAATTGGAGATTTAATACATCCTTACTTAAGGATAAAGAATTTAATAAATATTTCGAAAAAGAGTGGGCCTCATATTTGGAATATAATGACCTACATGGTACATCACCATCCATTCTTTGGGAGGCAGGGAAAGCTGTGATTAGAGGTAAAATAATCTCATTCTCATCAAATAAAAAGAAAATGGAAAAAAAACATATTCAGGAATTAGAAGAAACTATTAATTCATTAGAAGCTTCTCTAGATGAGGAGAGACTAGGCAAAATCCATAAAGCAAAGCTAGAATTAAATTAAATTATTAATAAACAGACCCAGTTCTTAATTCAAAGACTTAGGATAGAAAACTTTGAACAAGGTAATAAATCAGGTAGATTTTTGGCTAACCAGCTTAAAATTAATAAAGAAAAAACAACTATATCTGCTATTAAAGATCAGACCGGGAATACAGTATATGGTCCTGGAAGAATAAACAACACATTTAAAGAATTTTACAAGGCTTTATACTCACCAGAGATAAATCCATCAGATCATGAAATTGAACAATTTTTGGATAACATAACACTACCTAAATTATCTGAAAGTCAAGCGATGGCCCTGGATTCACCACTAACAGCAGCTGAACTCCAGGAGGCCCTCCAAGGCATGCCCAAAAAAAAGGCTCCAGGCCCAGATGTTTTCCAGCAGAGTTCTATAAAGAATTCTGGAATATTCTGGCACCAACATTCCGCAGAATGCTGCAGGAAACCAAGGAAAATGGCAGACTCCCACCAAATATGAATTCTGCCTACATTAGTCTTCTACTAAATTCAGGTAAAGACCCTTTGTTTCCCACCAGCTATCGTCCCATATCCCTTATTAATGTTGATCTTAAAATAATCTGCAAAGCCCTCGCAAAAAGGATGGAGAAAGTAACCCCTCTTATAATACATCCTGATCAAACTGGTTTTATTAAAGGGAGACATTCATCCACAAATTCACGTAGATTAATAGATTTAATCGATTTTTCGAACTGTAAAAACATTAAAACTAATATATTATCTTTAGATGCTTAAAAAGCATTTTATAGAGTTAACTGGAAATTCTTATTTGTAACCTTACATAAATTTGGCTTTGGAAATTCTTTTATAAACTGGTTGAAAATATTATACAGTTCACATAACAGCATGTATCAGGACTAATAACCAAACATCATGTAGGTTTTATCTTCAGAGAGGTACCAGGCAGGGATCTCCTCTCTCTCCCTCCCTGTTCGCTATTTTTATTGAACCACTAGCTGCAGCAATCAGGCAAACTCACAATATTAAAGGCATAAAATGCAATAACATAGAACATAAAATCAGTCATTATGCAGGTGATGTATTACTTTTTCTCCAGCATTCACAAACCTCTTTCTCTCAGGTAATCGGGTTGATAAACTCTTACTCAAATGTTTCAGATTATTCTATAAATTGGTTAAAATCTACAGTTCTTCCAATCAATTGTTCTGTCCAGAATCCAACTATTACACAACTGCAGTCAGGGAATATTACCTATTTAGGTATCAATGTCTCACCAAGACTGGCAGATTTAATAAAGCTAAACTACATCACACTTTTAAAAAAAGTGTAAGATGATGTTACTAGATTGAAAAAATGGACATTTATTTATGTGGTTTTGTTTATTTCTCTTTTATTTACTCTTGTTTGCTTCTTCCAGAACTGGAGTGTTTGAGCATTAAGATCATTTGTTTGGGGTTGGGCCCTGGGCCGGCCAGCCTGCAGATGACCCAGCGAAATTCCGGCAGGACAAAAATACACACAGCTCAAATGCAATTAAGAAATGCTTGCCAACTGATGTAGCTGTATTTTATCTCTGTGACACCTGCTTATGTAACACACACACATACACATTCCCTTAGGAAAGTAAATCTTGTTTTGTTTTTGTTTTGTTTCTGCCAGAGGACCTTTAGAGCGAAAGGGGTCTCGATGGAAGCAGGCCATAATTTCTGATTATTTCTATTTTCTATGTTGATCTAAATTTTGTTTTGTTATTGTGTTGTAATTTGTAAGGGAAAGTTGATGTGCAACTAAACCAAATTTGTTTGTTTTAGACAGACGGGGTAAAGCAGACAGAGAAACTGCTACGGCTCTGAAAAGGTGATGATTTGTCATCCGGTGAGTTTAGTCTAATCAGAGCTTAAAGACGGTGTTGCACACAGTTATCTGGTAAATGGTCAAGAAGTTTTTCGTTTTTTTTGTCTCTCCTAATGCTCTCTGTCAGGAGAGTCTACATTTTATTTCATTTTGGTTGAAAGTTATTTGATGTAATTGTTATTACACTAAGTACAAGTTTCCTTAGCTGTCGCAGCTGGTGTGCACTAACTTAGAAACGGAAACGTTCCTATTTTACGACTAGAACAAATAGCAAAGTTGATTGGGGCATTTAGAGTAGGTTGTGATTTTTACCCTGACTGACTTAAATTTTGACTAAGCTGACTGACAGTGAAAACATATTTTCCTTCCTTTCTGGGACAATTGGGGCTGAATTGTTTCCTTCTATTTTGGGGTTTGTTGTAAGAAAGTAATAAATCTTAGAACTATGAACATTAACTAAAGTAACTTGGACCTTTACAGCAACACTGCTTAGATTTCGCCACAGCTGTGAAGGACGAATTTTTTATCAGCTTGCAAGGCGCTAATGTAAACAATCGCGAGACTAAAAAATAACAACAAGCAACAGTAAAACAACATTGTTTAGGCTATAATTTGAACACAACTGAAAAAAAAATAAACCTTTAGGTTTCTGCTGGGTAACATTAAAATAAAGATGACTAGTCCTTAGGATACTTAGGTCTTAAATAAATGGAAAAAAGATAAATACTAATCTTATCTGGGGAACATTCAAGCGTCAGAGCAGTTAGTGGGCCTTATTAGAAATTTTGCTTGGAAAATTACTGAATTGATCTCAAGCTGTGAAGTATTCTGTGTCTCCTTCCAGGATAAGGGGCAAGAGGTCAGGAAAGGTTTGATCCTAGAAATCTGTCCGTTTTGTCACACTCTGGTGGGTAAACACAGGAAGTTATATAAGCGGGTCTTAATAGAAGGCACCTAACTTTGTAATTAAAGGGAAGTCGTCTCACTGTTTTAAGTAAATATTGACATGCCTGAAATGTTTTTTAGGGGCCTTCAATTATAACAACACAGTGGTCCTGTGAGTTTGGAATTTTGTTTATGACAACCAATGCAATTTTCAATTTCAACTGAACCCGAATGCAAATCAGGCTGGTTCTCATTCTTTGTTGCCTTTTTTCTAGAATGGACTGACCACTTTGTCCACAGGGGAGGAGTCATGTTCGAGATTCGACCCAAAAAGGTATGGACAAGTGGCTTGGGAGGTTACCTGTGCGTACCTGAGTTTGGGGGCTGCTTATATATTTTGGCTTATTTGGGGCTATGGTGAAGGGAATTCAAATTCTAACATTTTCTCTTAGACCTTACAAGGGAGGCTAAGAAGTATCATATCCCCTGTAGCTGCAAAAACACTCTGAGGACCCGTTTTCTTTAAAATAGTAATAAATAATGAAACGTAATAAGAACATGAAATGTTGGAATTCAATTGCTTGTTTCCAAATGAATGAGCATTACTCATATTGGACACTGTTTAGCCAATTGTTTTACTTTCTTGTAGTAAAAGCAAATCCAACAAAACATAATTGTTCGTCAACAGTGACGTATCACTTTTCAAATTAAGAAAGCAAATAAAATATAATCACTTGGTGTTTAGGGGTAAAAATCAAATCCTGAACTATAGATTTCACAGTTAGTTTTGTTGTAGCTCTCTTGGCTTTTATCAAAGCCTAAATTATTTGAGGCCTGTTGTGAGAATTTTTCTGCGTAGCATTTTTTATAAAAGAAGATTTGAATGGCTTAATGTGGAAAAAAATTGTGTTGATCATGTTAAAGGTTAAGTCTCTTTAAATTAAAGGTTAAGTCTCTGTGTTAACTGAGATATGCACTGTTATGCTGAACCAACATGTGAGAAGCTCAAGGATACTCTCTGTGTCTTGGGTCACCAATTGTGAGATGTGTCTGCATGCTGACTGAAGGACGTGGAAACACTCCATTATCTTTTCTCATCCTTGTTAAATAATATTTCCATAATAGGCTTTTTAATGCATTTGACATGCATTTAGTATCAGTGGTTTGCTCGGGATCTCAGGATTATAAATATTTCATCACTATCTGAAAAACTAAACGCAACAGATCTAGAAAACTGCAATCTTAACATCAAGTGATCTTGGATAAAAATAGATCAAATAAAACAGAGAATATTCCAATTTAAAGCATAATGAATGATGGAAGTCTGATTATTATGATCTATATTGGTGCATATGAGTCAGATTTAATGTTTAAACTAAACTATATTATCTTGAAAACTTGCTGTAGTTTTAATGGTATAGTAATGATTAATTATCTAAACGTGACTCAGTGATTTACTGGAGAATAAATTCCTACATCATTTTTGAAAACATGTTTGCTGGAACACATTTCCAACTGTGTTAATAATGATATTTTTCTGCAAATATGAATAAACATTCTTTAGTCTATTTGATTTATTATGCTGGTTTTTCCAAAGCAATGCTTCAAATTAATGTAAGAGATGGAAATGACATTTACCTCATCAATCTAATATTTGAGTATTTTCTAACCTGAATCCATATTAATTTTATAGCCTATTAAATGGGTCTGCTGTATTCAGTGAGTTACAGCGGGGGGAAATAATGCACAAAGGTAAATGGTAATATAAAATTTGAACCATTGTAACTGATAAAACTGGTTCGACCTAAAACTATAACACTGTGTTCATGAGATAAGGGGCGGCCGCGTTCGGCCCGGGAACCTTAGCTTGAAAACGTTCTTTTAAGATTCTATGTGAAACGATGCAATTCAGCTTTAAACTAGATGAGTGATGGTTTCTAAGTTTAACTAATACTTTTGATAAACGTAGCCTACTCAGTAGTAGATAGAAATAACACGGAAAACGCACCGCTAGAATCGGATATATTGAAAACCAACTCCAGTTAATACAGATGCAAGTGGCAGTATGAAAGTGTTCCAGTCTTTTGAGTAATTTACAAAAACGAATAAAAACAACGCGGGTTAACACTCTAAGGTTAATCTTAGCCAGCGAGTTATTAACTAAAATGTGGTAAAAATGATCTGAAATAAAGTCCGTTGCAGGTTTAATATAATTCTCTTGTAGATAATCAGCTAATTGAGCCACAAGCTTCTTTCTTACGACCGATGTGCTGCGATTCTCTGGTTGTAAACAATCATACATCCCGACACTGATGAAGCGTTAATAGCGCTCTGCGGCTGGAAGTCTACAAATAGGAACTTAAACACTGTTTGGACGAAAACTTTAGTCTTGAGTTTTCAGTTGCTTCCTGGATGTTAACGAGTCCGGGTTAGTCAAACTGTTTGTTTTTTGCGCAAAACCACTTCCTGTTTCAAACATGAGCTTTCCAAATTAAAATACGGTAATGCTTAACTTCATGAATAATCCTTTTATTTTCCCAAGAAGGGGAACTTCTGCTGTACCGGCAGTAAAGTGACAGATAATAGAAGCATTTAGATCATAGACCGTATATAAATTTAGATTCACACAAAGGAGGTAGAAAGCATAAAACAAATTTAGGATTAGAACATTAAATGATAAAGAATAAAGCTTTAGTCATACCTCGACCAAAAAGAACTTTTCATTAATGATAGTAATGTTTAATAAAAATGTTAAATAATAAGGATGCATTTGGGATACACTAGGCTACCTGTGTCAGCTGCATATGATGTTCTTCTGTACAGCCCTTTGGTTGGCTTCGGCTGTGTATAAAGGTGCTATATAAATAAAATGGTATGGTATATGTGAAAATTATGTATTTGGTGCAATCTTTAAGCCAACAGGTGTGACCTACACACACAGTGGGGTTTAACTTGGTTTCTATTTTTTTAAATTTAGTTTACTTCATTAAGACAAATGATGATAAAAATAGATTCAGAATTTCGGTCACTGTTCTAAAGACGGGACAAATGTGGAAAATATTCAGTTAACACCTGTGCGCATTATATGCTATAGATCGCATAAAAACAGGGTGTCAGAATAATAAATGTGAGACCTACTATCAAACCACAGTAAATTCTATTCAGTTGTAGCATTCTTTAATTTTTGATGGGGTTTTTGTGTGTTCCTTTTAATAAAAGACTAAATGAGACAGGGGTAACAGGGCTAATTTTAAAATATAAGCAGTCTAAAGTACTGAGTAGAGGTAAAAAGTGGGTAAATTGATAATTACTCCGGTAGAGTATAAAGTATAGCTCGAGTCCTACACAGAAACTGCAATGAAGAAACGTGTCTTTCTTAAGCAAGAGTATCAGGTACAGGTAAAAAGGTTACTTGACATTGTTGTTATTTAAATAGAGAGGCATACTCAAATCTGAATGTGCAACTGAGTTAGATAAATTGAATTAGAGATGTTTTACAGTTGTACAGGTTTTAAAATTGTGCATTTAGAATAATTTTTTTTTTTTCAAGGAGTTAACAGAGAATAAACTGTAAGAAACAGAGGAGCAAATAACAGCAGCAGAGATATTAATTAGGTAAATAAACTGTGTCCTGAGTAAAACAATTTTAACTAAGGTGGTTGCAAATATAATCCTTATTGTAAGATCAATTAGATTCTGGAAAAGCAGGGTCTGAAGAAGCTGTCTAATTCAATTCAAAATACTTTATTGATCCCAGAGGGAAATGAAGTGTTTTGTAGCTAATGCAAGTAGGACTAAAATTCTTAAATACATTAGGTAACAATGTGGTGAAATTGTTATTTTGTTTTTGCAAGGCAAGGCAAGGCAATTTTATTTGTATACCACACTTTCAACAACAAGGTAATTCAAATATAAGAACCTAATTGCAAACCTAAATGATTAGGATATGGTCATCTGGGGGTTGAAGCTGCCTCAGCAGCAACAGCAGCAGGATACACAGGTTCTGAGGTTGTGTCTTATGCATGACCTTTAACCTTCTGTTTCTTTTCTTGACACTTGAGAAGCAGTTGAAGTTATTGTTTCCTTGTTTCTTGATTTTTTAAGGCATGTGCAAGATGCCTTAAAAAAAAGGGGGGAATTGGATTTGATAGTAATTGGAACAGATTTTTAAGGGATTATGAAGAGAATTGTAACTTGCAGGTTTAATTGGGTTTCTTGTGAATCATAACTCTGTCATAAATTAATAGAGTTTTTTACTACCTAGATTTGACGTCTGACTTCATATTCCATATCAGTTCGGGTTCAGAATATTGTACATATTGTGTCTGGGAATTTTACAAAGTTTTCATTTGATCTGAAAACCTTCTTTACTTCTTGCTGGCAGTACTTGATTCTTGGGATTTTTTACTCTCACAAGTTGGAATGGTTGGTTGTCTTTTTCTTGGCATGGATTTAGTACAGAGTGATTTGGAGACATTTACCTTAATTGTAATCTAGCTTCCGTTGATGAGGTTTGGCTCATTAACCAGGTTGTGAGTTTTTTAGAATTGCTTTTGCACACAGTTGCATCAGGTTGATCTGAAACCATACTCCGAGGGTGTGTGTTCCACTTAATCACTTGTCATAATCACCCTATTCATCGTTTGTGAATTGGCTCACCTATGTTTGAACATCAATGCTCTAATACCTAATTAGCTCAGCTCCCAGGGGTCGCATTGGGAGGTTCTCACTGAAGGACCTTCTGAGGAGTGACCACTCTCTCCTTTCTGAGGAAGGACTGATCGGTGGCTACGGGTCACTGGATGCTGGCGGAGGCTGACTTCACGGCAACAGACAACAAACAGCGCAAGGGAAGAGTATACATTTCAACATCTAGTGTTGATGTAATACCCTCTGAAGTGTACTGGGTTTCTTGTAAATCATAACTCCGTCATAAATTAATGAGGGTTTTTACTACCTGGACTTGACATCTGACTTCATATTCCATTTCGGTTCGGGTTCAGACTTGTAGTACATATTGTGTCTGGGAACTTTACAAAGTCATCTGGCTCTGCGACTGCTGAAGGAGGAGCAGCTGCTCTCTGTCTCTCTCCAGATCCATTCTCTTTATTTTATTTTCTGTTTGCTTTTCTTATTTTCTTTTCTTAACTTTTTCTTAGTTAATTTATCTACCCAGCCCCTGGAGTTTCTGTATTAGACCAGATCTCTTCTTGGATTACTTTTTTATGGACTTATCAACATGGCTTTTTACTCAGCTGAGGATTTTGAAAAACTGCTCCACAGAATTGAGGGCATTGAAACAAAGCTACGTCGTCTGGAAATTAATTTTGATCTTCACGCTGATTATGGACAAAATGACACAACTTTACCGTTGAATACAAACAGGGAACAGCCTATCAGCCCGGTGTTACATCGGTCTAACAGTGTCACAGAGACTCCCTGCAGGCGTCTGAGCGGCAGAACTCCGCACTATAATGAAAACTGGCCAGCTTTAAAACGCATGAAATCAACCCCAGCCTGTTCTCCGAGGAAGAAAAAACAAAAGAAACTCCGGCACAGAGAAACCTCTGAACCCAGAACTGCCGCTTCTGCTAAAAGTAAACAAAAGAGGTTTCAGCCAAAAACAAGAGATATTTCTCCACCTGGAATCCCGCGGAAAAACAGATTCGCAGCCTTGAGTTCCCCTAAAGATGACGCCGCCCCCGGGACCAGTCAAAGCTACCAGGAGAAACCCAGCCACATCAAACGGACACATAAAAAAGTAATAGCCCCCCCAGCAAAGATTGTTATCATACAAGATGGATCAATTAATGGAACTGAGGCTTTTTGTAGCAAGAATACCAAAGTTTATAGCTGCTACAAAAATACAGTGAGAGAAATATCAGAAAAAATCCCTAAAATCTTGGACCAACATCCTGCTTTGGAAAAGCTTGTCATTCACGCTGGATCAGCAGATATCGCGATGAGACAATCAGAGATTCTGAAGAGAGACTTTTCTGATCTCCTACAGAGACTTGATGGACTTAACGTAAACATCCTCATCAGCGGACCAGTCCCTGAAGGGAATGATGAAAGATTTAGCAGACTCCGCATGCTCCATAAATGGTTGAAGAAACAATCAGCTGAGAAGTCGTTCACATTTATTAATAATTTCAAAGTATTTGGAAGTGCTAATCATCTGTTCAAAGAAGGGATGCGCTATTTGAACAAGGCCGGAGTAAGGGTCTTAGCAGCAAACATTTTTTCTTATCAAAATCAGAAAGCAAAACACTTGCTCCCAAAAGCTGACCTTGAGGCGCCCATGGATATCAGAGAACAAAAACACTAAGTCATGATGACACCACAGGACTGAACAGATAAACAACCATCAGAGATTAAGTCTTCATCTTTCTGTGACTCAGCCACATCAAATGAGTCTCCATTTAGAAACTTTACAGACAGACTGAACGAGCAAATCAAATTTGGGACACAATTAACACCTAAACTTAGACTACACCAAATGCCTGGGACTAGTGTCAATAAGCCTGGGATCTTCCCCCCACTGATTATTACAGATATTTGATATTTGAGGGAACCAGGCAATAAATCCACCCCTACCGTCTCCCAGAATTCACCCGGCACCCCTGAGGCTATATCAGTGATTATCAGCAGCAGGAAACATAAACCGTTAACCACACGCTCTCATATTAAACAAAATCTCAAATTGATAACCTGTCAGAAGGTTCAGCTGCCCATCATCACAATACTTAAGTTAGCTTTATTAAACATTAGATCTCTATCCGAGAAGTCTTTTCTTATCAATGACTTCATCACAGAGCATAATTTACACGCCCTTTTTTTATCAGAAACTTGGCTAGATGAAAATAACGAAACAACTTCATTAATAGAATCTAGTCCTCCAAATTACAATTTCTTAAGCGAGAACAGAAAACACAGACGAGGTGGAGGTGTAGCCACCATCTTTCACAACTCAATGAACTTTAAAAAGGTAATCTGGGCACGTTTGATTCTTTTGAATACCTAGCCACCCAGATAAATGAGCCTAACAAAGCGTTATTTCTAAGTTTATATAAACCACCAAAACTTAACTCTAACTTCTTTAATGATTTCAATTACCTTCTTTCTGTAATATGTATCGACTATGACCAACTAATCATCGTGGGGGACTTTAACATCCATACCGACAACCCCCAAGATAGACAAGCAAAAACATTACATGATACTCTCCACAACTTCGGACTGATCCAGCATGTCAAACAACCAACACACAATAAAGGACACACTCTGGACTTAATTATCGGCAAAGGTTTAAATATTTCTGACATCTCTGTAATTAATATTGCATTATCTGACCATTTCTGTATTTTCTTTGAAAGTAGCATCTCTGCTAAATTATCCAGCCACAGTAAGACCACTATAAAAAAGCGTTTTCTAGGGGACAGTTCAGTAGAAACCTTTAAACGTTTTTATCCTTCCACCACATCCCCCTCATCTCCCAACTCAAACTCAGTAAATAAGTTGGTAGATAATTTCCTTGCGAAAATCTCAGACATCATGGATTCCATTGCTCCAACTAAAGTGAAAGTAGTCTCAGGTAGAAAGAAGTCTCCGTGGACAAGTAATCCACTGGTACGTAGTGAAAAAAGAGAGTGTCGACGAGCCGAGAGAAAATGGCGGAAAACTCGACTCCAGGTTCACTGTGAGATCTACAAAGAGAGACTGAATAGATATCAGCTAACTATAAAAGAAGCTAGGGAATCGTTCTTTTCTGAAATCATCAACAGAAACATTAATAATGCACGGACTCTTTTTGCAACAGTGGAAAGACTAACTAATCCTTTAGTGACAGTAGTCCCTGAACTAAATTCTACCAGGGCCTGCAATGAATTTGCAGCTTTTTCACTGAAAAGATTCTAACAATTAGACGGTCAATCTGTACCTCAATATCGAACCCACAACCAGTGCTATCCCCAATCAACAACAATGTAGAGAAAATGTCTGAATTCCACGAATTAAACCAGAACAGCCTTGAAAAAATCATTATCCAATTAAGCTCCTCCTCCTGCTGTCTTGATATCCTACCCACAGCTTTTCTAAAGAAGGTTCTTCCTGTTATTGGTTCTGATCTTGTTCAAATAGTGAACTCATCACTGCTATCAGGTGTCTTCCCTCAGGCTTTAAAAACAGCAGTTATTAAACCACTGCTAAAGAAGAAAAATCTGGACAACACGTTAATGCAGAACTATAGGCCAATCTCTAATCTCCCATTCATCAGTAAGATTATTGAAAAAGCTGTGTTTCAGCAGTAAAATGGCTTCATAACAATGACAAACCGTTTTGGTGCTTTTCAGTCTGGTTTCCGCGCTCACCACAGCACCGAGACAGTCCTTGTCAAAGTATTCAATGACATCCGCATAAATACAGACTGTGGAAGAACCACAGTGCTGGTTCTGTTGGACCTCAGTGCAGCATTTGACACTGTTGATCATGATATTTTATTGGAACGACTGGAGAGCTGGGTCGGACTCTCTGGTACAGTACTTGGCTGGTTCGAGTCTTACCTAAAGAACAGGGACTTCTATGTTTCAATAGGAAACTTTTCATCAGAACGAACAGAAATCACATGTGGGGTGCCCCAGGGTTCCATCCTGGGGCCCCTCTTATTTAATATCTACATGCTCCCACTAGGCAAGATTATAGCAACCAATAACATTAGCTACCATAACTACGCAGATGACACTCAGCTCTACATTACAATGTCACCAGGTGACTCTGAACCCATTCAAACCCTAAATCAATGGATTGACCAAATAAATGGATGGATGTGCCATAACTTTCTCCAGCTGAATAGAAACAAAACTGAAGTGATTATTTTTGGACCCAAGGAGGAACGATCAAGAGTCAGCACACAGCTTCAATTAATACAGCTAGAAACTACTGATCAGGTTCGAGACCTAGGTGTAGTAATGGACTCAGACGTGAACCTCCAGGGTCACATAAAGGCAATAACAAGGTCAGCGTTCTATCACCTGAAGAACATCTCTAGGATTAAAGGACTGATTTTGCAACACGACCTAGAAAAACTCATCCATGCGTTTATCTTTAGTCGGATTGATTACTGCAACAGCATCTTCACACGTCTGCCTAAAAAGTCAATCAGACAGCTGCAGCTGATCCAGAACGCTGCCGCTCGCGTCCTCACTAGAACCAGGAAAGTAGAGCACATCACCCCAGTTCTAAAGTCCTTACTCTGGCTCCCTGTAGCTCAGAGAATAGACTTCTAAATACTTTTACTAGTTTATAAATCATTACATGGCTTAGCACCAAAATATGTTGAAGACCTGTTGTCACGGTACCAACCACCAAGACCACTTCAACTCTAGCCTACTAAACATCCCTAGACTCAGAACTAAACATGGAGAAGCAGCTTTCAGTTTTTATGCTCCCCTTATCTGGAACAGACTTCCTGACGAGTGTAGAGCTGCTGAAACTCTGAACTGCTTTAAATCGAGACTAAAAACCATCTGTTTAGAATTGCCTTCGAGTAAATGCTTGATGTCATATGTATGAAATGTGTTCATGCTCTCTTGCTTTTTTTATTTTTCTCTTGCTTTATTGTGTATCATGTGTAATGTGTGTTTCTTTTATGTGTTTTTTTTTTTAAATCACTAAATCATGTAAAGCACCTTGAATTACCCTGCTGTTGAAAGTGTGCTATACAAATAAAATTGCCTTGCCTTACTGGATGATGCTACATAATTTCTCCTTTGTTCAGTGTTTTATCTAGAACATCCTAACCGATGACGAGACCTGTGGATGGCCACCTCTGGGGCGAGGGGCTGTTGAGACGACATTTTGCCCACAAGAAAATGGCGAAAGAAGACCCCGTGGGTTTTCGCTCTCAATGCACAGGAGTCTCAGCAAAGTCATCGGGAAGGATCTAATATTTGTCACTGTGAGCTAATTCCATGGCCAAGCATGTCTCATGTCTGATTGTAATTTGTGTTTTGAACATTGTCTTTTTTTTGATCAACATACCAACCTTTTAGGGAGATTTGTGATAGCACTTTTGAATTTTCCTTTATATTTATGGTATTATTTAAGTTAATAAAAGCAGGGAATTGTGGTGGAAAATTGTTATGCAATTAGGAATTAAGTGTATATTCTCTGTTTAGTGAATGCATCTAAGGAAATGACAAGCTTATTGTTCCAGCTTAATGTTATGAGAAAGATATATGTGTCAGGTCACCAGAGAGACAGACGCCGGGGCAGTAAGATAACAGTCTGGCCTTCGGATGAGCTGCTTTATGCGTTGATATAAGACTCGTGCGAAGCAGTTCTCCGGAGGCGGGGCGTGAACGTTGGAGAAGACGTCTACAGAGATAAACAATGATTGCTGAATACTATTTAAGCGGTTAGTTAGAAAGGTTGGTTAGGGTGATGCATGAGTAACTCTGTCCCCTCTGTGTCTGGCCAGACATGTTTGAATTAAATACTTAAACGCCTTCTGGGACTCAAGTCTTCTTTATAATGGAAACCCTGAGATACTATTTTTTGCCATTACACTACCCATATTACTTATGGGAAGGGTTGCTTCAATAAAAATGATGATTTTACCCAGAATCAACTACTTATTCTCAATGATCCCAAGTAAACCATCACTAGACTGGTTTAGATCTCTGGACTCCTCTGTCTCTAAATTCCTTTGGAAAGATAAACCCCCACGTATCAGCTTAAAAACACTGCAGAAGACCAAAGAAAAAGGAGGTCTAGATCTACCAAACTTCCATCATTATTTCTTAGCCAACAGGCTCCAATACATCTCAAGATGGTTAAAACATAGCTACCAAGACGAGTCCTGGATAGACGTAGAACAGACACTATGTAATAAGATAAAACTTTCAGACCTACCATTTATTAGCTCAAATATAAAACAATATGAATGCTTTAAAAGCATAAATATCAGCTCCTCTCTGACAGCATGGTGGGAGTTTCTAAAAATGACAGAGTCCACAATAATCCCATGCAGACGTACACCCATCTGGAATAACCCCGACATCTTGCAAAAAAATGTATGATACGTTTTCCAGTCTGGAGGTTAAATGGAATTGAATACCTGGAACATATATTTGAAGGAACAGACTTTATCCCATTTAATACATTAATTACACAATATGAAATTGATAAAAACAAATTCTTAGAATATCAACAAATTAAATCTATTATTAAAGGTAAATTTAGGCTCAATACAGCTGAATTACAAATTCCAGCTAGAGTTTTAGATTTTCTTAATCTCAACCCCCCCAAATTCCTGTCTCAAATATACAAAACTTAATCTACATTAGATGAATCAATAGCCATCCCTATTTCAAAATGGGAGGTGGATTTATCAGCCAGCTTTGACCAAAATGTCTGGTCTCAGATATGTTTAAGAATCTTTAAAAAAAAACAAAAAATCCTCATTTGCAATTAATACAATACAAAATCCGTCATAGAGTACACTATACAAGTCAACGAATGTTTAGGATGGGTTTTACATCGTCTAATACCTGCTTACAATGCACAAGCAATATACCAGATACTTATGTTCATACGCTTTGGTTCTGTCCACCTGTTAAGGAATTTTGGTGCCAGGTATGTGAGGACTTATCAATGTGTCTGAAATGTAACATCCCACCATCTCACTCAGTTTGCCTGTTAGGAAATTTAAATGATGTCACCATGGACAAAAATTCAGTTCTAATGGTTCACATTGCCTTATGCATCGCATCGCTAAGAAAACTATCCTCCTGAACTGGAAAAATAAAAAAGCTCTTAATATTAATCAGTATAGAAATCTCTTGTTGGACCATATTGGTCTTTAGATGGCCTCTGGCTCCATATCTGATCAATCTCTCTGGGCTCCTTTGATCGGCTCCATCACCTAGTGGGGGTGGGGGGCACTTGGTTTTGTCGTTTGGGATACTGTTGCTGATGTGGGGGTTTTGGGGTTGGAGGCGTCTGGGGGGGACCCCAGGGGGTGGGATCACTGGGCGGATGGGGCGGTGGACGTCGTGGCCAGCCTGGGGTTGGGCTTTGGGTGGTAACTCCTGATGGCTGCATGCGGTGCCTTAGGGGGGTTGCACTGGCGGACATGGGTTACTGGCCTGGTGGCCGTGCTGCGCCTGGGTAGCGTCTGGGGTGGGCCTGGGGATTCGGGGCTCTGGGGCGCCGCGCCCCCTAGCTGTGGTCCTGGCTGGGGGTCGGCCGGTGTGGGGTCTCGGTTGCCTGTGGGGGTCGGGGCCGGCCAGCAGCCGGCATGTGCAGCCGCCTCTCTCTTTTTCTCTGGGGCCGATTGTCATCGCCGGTCCCTGTATGGCGTCTCGCCTTGTTTGCTGGTCGCGGCGGCTGGGTGGTATTTCTGGGCCGGATCAGTGCTTTTTCGCACTGGACTTGGCTCCTGGGTCTTGGTCTTTGTGCGGGGCGCTGGGGTTGGGCATTTGGCCGGGTTCGGTCGGACTTGCGGGTAGACTGGCCGGGTGGTGGGCGTGCAGGGCCGGTGGGTGGGGCGCTGGGTTTGGTCTCCTGCCGGGCCGTTGAGCAGCAGTGGTCGCTCCACAAGGAATGGGGCTGGTGGATGTTGGCCTGGTGGGTCGGCCGCCTGGCTCATTGGTTTGCTCCTGGTCTGGGCAGGTACGTCGCCGTGGTTCGGGCTACGGGGGCCTCCGGTGTGCGGGTGGGGCTGGGGGCCTCCTTTGCGGAGAGGCTGTTGCTGTGTAGCGACAGGTGCTCTCCCCCTACGAGGGCACTTGGACGGGGGGGGGTCTGCGGGAAGGAGGGGGGGGGGGGGCGAACTCAACCTGGGTGTCTAGTGTCTTTTGTGTTTTGAGAGTAGAGCGAATGTCAGGGTGGGTTTAGTTCCCCTTCTGGGATGGGGCTGGGTGGACTGCCTTGGGGTCCGTGGGGCTTTGTGGTGCTGTGGCCGTGGGCCCCGGGTCGAACGTGCCATGGCCTCCCTCCCCTGGTGGATCCGGGTGAATAGCGGTGCCTATTGGGGTCAGTGGGGGAGCTGGCTCCCTGGGAAGACATTTTGTCTCCCAGTCCTGCCCTCCCCATCCCTGGACACCTCTGTCCACCCGCTCCATCACTTTACCACTCATATAGGGTCTTGGGGCATGGGCACATCACTGCGGTGCGAGGAGGGGCTTCTCTCCTCGCTATCCCGTGGTGTCCTGGGTCCCAATTTTAATATACAACTTAGACACTCCCACTTATAACATTCTCACGCGACACATTTGTAGGGAGTTTGGGGTGGGCACACTTTTCGGCATCCAGGGGGGGAGCGGTTCAATCAGCTTCACCTCTGGTACCGGTGCCCACTGTTAAACCACATATAGACACTGAGGGCTCGGGGTGGGGGTTGGGGGATGTGTGGCTGCCTTCCCCACATCCCACCCCTCTGTTTTAAATGCACATTACAACAACACGCATCAACACCATACTCGAGCGGGAGGATGGAGGCTAGGGGTCTTTTCACACCCCTGTTCGCTACAGGCCATCAGGGGTTGGGGTCCGGAGGAGGAACAGGCGGTCTGGTCGGGGTCCTGGGCTGTCGGGCTGCTTTGCCACTGTGGGGCCCTTGGCGGTCTGCTTGTCTCCGTCCTAGAAGGTATGGGGTCCATCTCCCGGGTCCAGGGACTGGTGGCTCTACTCGGGCATCGGTACCTGGACCTGGGAGCATAAAGTGTGTATGGGGTGTGTGAGTGAGGGTACAGCGTCATTTTTTTGGGTGTCTTGGTGAGTCAGTGAGAATGTATGTGTTTAAGAGGGAGGGAACGTATGACTGTGTCTGTATGTCTTTGTCTACCTGTCAGGTTGGATCTTGGTCTGCCCCCTCGCCTGGCGCACCTCAGGCCTTACACTCTTGGGGGATGCGGTCGGCCCCGCAGGGTCCGCCTGGGGCTCTGGGGGTCCTTTGGACGTCTTTGCTCCGATCTTCTTCATGTCTGCATCGATTCCTGGGAGACGGATTGATGCCTGCTCACACCAACTATCGAACACTGTTATGGAGAAACCTTATATGCACCAGCATGCTAACACACACACATAGATGTGGGGTATCTGGTGTTTAAGGATATATACTTGGGCATAGGTTATCATTACTAGAGCTTGATTAATCGGTACCATGAGTTTTTCTGTAACATTGTTGTTGTATTTTTATATCTATTTTTGTGTGATGTGGTTGTGTAATTCTTAGTTCACAATGTTTGGTTTGTTTTGTCGATGTTCCTTTTTCATGTTTTGTTTTGTTTTTCCCCCTCTCTCTGCCGTCCTGTGGGTATGGAGGCAGACTTTAATGTCTTCCTGTGTTTTCTTTGTTCCCCTTCCTCTCTTGTATTTTCAACTCATCCTCTCTCGACTTTTTGTTTCCTACCTCTCTTCTTCATCTTCCTTCTTTCTTCTCCTTAATTTTTCCATCTCCGTGTCCATAACATCAGGAAATAAAAACCACAACAATTCATAATAAAAAAATAAAAATAAAAAAATAATTTTTAATTGTTACCAGTTCACATGCCTGAAGATGATGCTGGTGCTTTTGCAGAAGCTGCAAATACAGCTCCTCTCTTTAGGTCATCTCTCCCACGCTATACAAAATCATGACACCGAATTAAGTGAGCAAAGTATGATTATTGTAAACTAATGATACAGAACAAAAACTAAATATCTTTATGCAAACAAGTGGGCTACATCAAGTCATGATGCATCAAGAGTTTTACAAAAGTGTTTACCTGGTTAGCAATCTCTAGCACGAAAAAATTCAATACTTAAATAACTGTGACCAATTCCATGTTTGATTGGAACAGCTCTGCTGCTGCTGGCTCCTTCTCTGTCTGGAGCTCATCTTTGCGTCCTTCTACAAAATTATTAAATCAAATCAAAAGTGTGCAAAAAAACAAAAGAAAACAAGTCGCACATATAGTAATACAATAATGTAATACAAACAACTGGACAATAAAACCAAATCAACAACAATGGAAGCATTCAGCATTCCCGTCTAAAGCAGCAGTTTTCCAATGGGGAATTCTGTCTGCAGAAGGAACGTGAGTTAAAAAATGATCAGAACTATAATATATTCTTTTAAATCAACAGAAAAGAACAAAATAAATCAAATGTTACATTCAACATTGCTATATTAGTGTTTCCCAACTCAAGCTTGCAGTGATTTTTTTTCTTTTTTGTACTGTGCTCAGTAATTAAAAAGTTATTTTGTTGCTTTTTGTATTAGTAATTTTTCATTAATGTCCTTAGTCAATGTGCTTAGTAAGGATAACCAGTTTGCTACCAACAGGACAACTAAAGAAAATTATTTATAAGCAAGTGTTTGCCTTCTGAAATTACTTCATTTTACAAAGTTAATTCTTACCCTTGGCCTTTCACTAGAAAAAGCGAAGGAATTGCAGCAGTTTTTCTTAATTTTTCTATGATCCATTGATTTCTGATTGTCTTAGAAATATTGCTAATCGTAATATAAGGGGTTTGAATTACACCAAAGCTTTTGGGGGAGCCATATTTTTCACCCTGCACTGCAATTTCCAAATTCACCTGCACACACGTATATATATTTCATGGCACAACAGTCAATAACATTAAAAATAATTTTTGGAGTTTAACAGGTTCTGAAGTAACAAAAAGCAACAAGAGATCCACAAGCAGTCCAAAATTTTCTGCCTTATCAAACCCTTTCAAGAACAACAAATCACGAACCAACTTAGATCAGAAACACCATCATGATGATGATCATCATCATCCGCCATCAAAAGCAAGTAGAGCAGTAGGGACCATAGATGCCACAAGACTGCGACCCAATATTTTTCATATATTTTAACAAACCTAACTCTCATTAGATTGGCAATGTGCTTTATTATTTTAGCACAAGCATGGTCTGATTTGTGCACACTTCATTATGGCTGGGGGCTTTCTTAATCAATTTTTTCTTTTGCCACCATCTAGAATGTTCTGAAAGACATATGAGCATTCATTTTCTCTTACCTTTGAAATATCAACTGCTTATTTGAGAGAAACTGTGAGCCAAAAAAATGTCCTTAGGTTATTCTGTGATTCAGTGCTGACTTCTCCATTCTTCGGACAGAGGCACGCCAGTTTTGATTTTGGTAAGGAGCAGACTTTTTGCATTGACACATATTGTACACCCTAACTTGTGATTTCTAGTAAAGAGCCAGGTATTCTTACTTTTCCACTCACTCCACTGCTTTTGTGTCCAGTTAAAAGGAAAGGCTGCATGACCTGATTCAGGCCACAGTGCACTACAGGTACCCTTTGACGGCAAAGTTACAGCTGATCCAGCCGTTTGACATCCTCTCCAGATGAGCTCTCACCGCGAGCAAGTCTTATTAACTGCTGGTCTGAGGCGCACTTGTCCTCTTCACTCCACACTTTCTTTGATGTATGAAACCGAAATTTTCCAGTTTACGTTTAGACATGATGTCAAAAACTTGAGTAAAACTTTGCACAATCTAATCCCAGGCAGTGTCCACGACATTCCAAACGTGCTTGATTAGAATGAACCAAAGACAGAATAGCATGCTTGATGTACCCTATGTCAATCACAGCAGCGCCACCACACATGTATGGTCACAGAAGGAATTAAGTGAAAGTCATTTTTAGTAGAAGGAAGTCAGTGTTCTGAAAATTTAATGTGAGAAATGTAACACACAAAGTGAACAAATCAGGATTTTATTTTAATCTAAAACACATTAGGACTTTTAAAAAATTAAATAATGTAAACTAAATTGAAACGGGGTGCAACTGCCTGTCAATGACTCGATGCAATCTGCTGGGATTCCTTACATAGAAAACTAGCTAAACCTTTAAACTGATTGGAATGTTTGTATTGAAATGACTTTCTTGTAAAGTGCTTTGAGATGACATCTGTTGTGAATCGGCACTACATAAATAAACTGAATTTAATTTAATTGAAACTGGACTATTTTTAGACCTCTCCCTTGGTGTGTCAGTTTAGGGCCTTCAGGGGAACCCGTCTTCCTTTAAGGGAAGCCAAGCTCCCCTTAGCTCCACCGTCATTTAAATCCTGGTAATATATTTTCTGGTTTGGCGCTGTGCATTTTTCTGCGCATGCATTTGTACAGAGCAGCCTCGTTAGGAGAGGGGCCGTGTGCCCACGGTAGTGACATACTGACTATGGCAAGCCATGGCATGGCAAGGGGTTAACATATGCCTTGGACTAAATACTTTAACAAGGCGTTAATACACGCCTTATTTTTGCTACTGATGGTTTGCCACAACTGACTGTAACCGCGGGTGGCGCTGGGGGCCTCCCTTGCTGGGATGGGACTGGGGGTACGGCCTGGGTCTCCATGGGGCTTGGTGGTGCTGTGGCCGTGGGCCATGAGTTGGACGTGCCAGGGCCTCCCTCCCCTGGTGGACCGTGTTGAACGGGGGTGTCTATCAGAGTCAGTGGGGGAGCTGGCTCCCAGGGAAGGCATTTTGTCCCCCAGTCATTTCCTCCCCATTCCCAGACGCCTCTGTCCGCCTGCTCCATCATTGTACCACTCATGTAGGGTCTTGGGGCGTGGGCACGTCACTGGGGTGCGGGGAGGGGTTTCCATCTTCGTTGACCGGTGGTGGCCTGGGTCCCAATTTTACTGTACAACTTAGACACTTTCACTTATAACATTTTCATGAGACATACACATGTAGGAGCCTTGGAGTGGGCACACTTTCCGGCTGAAGGGGGGAGCCCTTCAATGAGCTTCACCTCTGGGGCCGGTGCCCACTGCTTAACTGCCTTTAGACACTGAGGGCTCAGGGTGGGGAATGGGGGTGTCTGACAGCGTTCCCATGTCCACCCCTCTGTTTTAAGTGTACATTATAACAACACGCATCAACACCACATTTGAGCGGGAGGAGAGAGGCTAGGGGTCTTTCGACACCCCTGTTCGCTACCGACCATCAGGGGTTGGGGTCCGGAATGTAGTTCAGGCTGTCTGGTCGGGGGCCTGGGGCAGTGGGCTGGTCTTGCCACTGTGGGGGCTTGGGTGGTCTGCTTGTCTCCATCCTAGAGGGTAGTGGGTTCATCTCCCGGGTGCAGGGACAGGTTGCTCTGCTGGGGCATCGGTACCTGGACCTGGGAGTATAGACTGTGTATGGGGCATATCAGTGAGTGTACAGCGTCCTTTCTTGGATGTCTTGGTGTGCAGGTGAAAATGAGCGTGCGTAAGAGGGAGGGTACGTATGAATGTCTCTGTGTGTCTCGGTCTACCTGTCAAGTTGGGTTCTCGGCTGCCCTGGTGCGTGCCTGGGTGGGCTGGTGTGTCGGTCGGATGATGTGTCGAGCCGATGTCTCCCTCCTGTTGGTTGGGGCACCTCTTTTGGGGGTGCCAGTTTTGGATTGTTGGGTGGTGCCATTTGGTGGCTCGGCAGGGGACGGACCTGGCACTTTCCAGTGCCTGTTCTGTGGGTTCCGTGCCTGGTCAGTTCATTGGTGGGTTTGTCTGGCATTAGTTGGGTGCCCGGTCTCAGTGCTCTGCGTGGGGCAGGATCCGGGCCTGAGAGCTGGTAGATCTTGGTGTCAGGGCGCTGGCTGGGCATGGCCTGGGGGAGCTGTACGTCCACTGTGGCGCGTTGGGGGGGCTGGAGTGGCGGCGGGGGGGCTTTCCCAGGGTGGTGGCGGCGTGTGGCGCCCCCCTTCAGTTTATGCTTCCACTCAACAGAAACTGAACAATAAACTCAAACTGAACTCTCAGCCCTCCATCCTCTCATAAACCCAGTCATTTGTGTATGCATCTGACTGATTTAAACCCTGCATTCTGAGCATCCGTATACAAAATGAAATGATACAGGAATAAATAAGAAAAGTAGAAAAATAGCAAAAATACTGTAAGTTGATTAAGGCTTAGTGTCTTTTTTTGTCATTTTTACCCACAGCGTAAACAATTTTTATTTTTTCACGACTGTCGCCCAAGTAACTACTTTTAAAAAACTGAATCAAACAGTCGGACTTAAAATACGAACAGTTCACCTTATGTGGCCTGAACACAAAGTCTCACAACTGGATGTTGTTCTGGAGGGCGAATCTGCGCTCTACTGCCAAACTGGAGACTGACAAGCACCACTTCAGCCATACTTTTGAAATGAGGGAACATTTCTCCAATATAAGAGATCAGAAATCGAAAAGGCTCTCTGAACGAGTTGTATCTTGACCCCCAATCTATCGCTTTCAGTTTAATGGCCCAGTTTAATGGCCCATGCCTAGTTGTAGCATGTACACAAAGTAACACAATACTTTATAAAGTGCAGGACCTACACTTATTTCAGCCCAATATCAGAATAAAAAAAAACCTAGTTCATCTATTGGAGGTGTGGGTGCAGTAATTAAAACATACAGACAGGAGGTTATATTTGGTGGCTGGTACCATATATTGAAATGATTTACAAAATACAAAATAATAAGAAAAACAAAAAACAAGTTATAACCACAACTTTGGGTACCTGATCAGTAACAAATCACACACACAGATGGTGCTCTCACACAGTCTATTAAGCTATACAGCTGGTTCAATATGTTCAAAATGGGCAACATTCTACAGATCCATTTGTCGAACGCAATGCAAGGAAAAATTATTTAATGTCCACAGGCATATATATAAATAACAGCCTTATAAATGGGTGTGTCTATGAGCGAGAAGGTAATCGGGGGGGTTGGGGGGGCAAAGCTTCTACATCCTCCTACCAGTCCAGCAGAGGGTGTAAACTGGGATTCTTCAACTTCCAGGCTGGTATGCTTCAGCTCGCCATCAAGTGTTTGTCCCACCAATAAACCTTGCCTGTATAGTTACACACAGGATCATACATCAGAATAAATGGTAACACTAGCTAGTTCCATAAAGTTATTTCCTAACAAAGTTCATTCATGATTATGTGTAAACAATTATAATCCACAATTGATCCCATTCACAATTACAGGATAAATAGACAAATCACAAAGTGCTATTTTTCTGATACAGATCAAACGATTTCATGTCAAACATTTATGTCAAAACATTTTGTCAAAACAATACTCAGCAAAAGAAGAGTGCAATTGCACTGGGATGGCCTATTAAACCAACCACCCAATACAATTCAATACACATTAGCATAACATAGGCTAGCTGCTATGTAGCCAGTCCATATGATTGCATTAATTCATATGCTAATGCTAGCAGCACAAACAAACAGACTCACCAATTCCCTTTTCATCTCGGACACACCACGCAACCAAAACAGCTCTCAATCCCTCGGTAGACAATGACTTAAAGAGCACAATGAGGGAGTAAACACTAAACCACATTAAGAATCGTATTTGCCGAAAATATGTGCTACTAACCTGTGGCAGCTGTCCGATGTGCTTCCCCAAACACTACTAACTGGGGCAAAGCACCGACAGCTTGTAATGCCCACTGCGAGCAACGTGATTGGTCAGGTGTTCACATAAGAGGACACTCCCCAGTGCAACTGAGATGATGCAGAGACACAGGCTCAACAGTATCAACAGACATCTGGGTTACACCCTCCCTGCCATAAACTAGGCACGTCCCATTGCATGCTAAACCCATCAAACAATATGAACAGACTCTTTGACGGGTTGAGCACCTAAGAGTAGAGTCATAGTCAATTACGTCAGTGACAGGGACAACTGGCGGGTCCGACTGGTTAAGTGATGGATCTTCAGGCGGGTCCTCGGTAGGTACATTTTCAGGTAAGTCTGAAACAGATTCATTGACTTTATCATCTTGGTCCACGTCAACACTTGACTCAGCTTGCTCACTGCTAATTACAACTCTGACACAGCTACTGAAGAAACAGGACAGACAGAAGATGAGGCTGGATCTTTAACTTCTGTAGATTCACTTGAAGAAATGACAGGAACTGGACATGTCTTCTCCACAGTGAAATGGACAACAGGTGAGCTGAGATTCAGAGGACCCATGTCCTCAAACTCATCATAACTAACAGGAGAACCTGTGGGGGTGTCTGGTTCAGGATTAAAGTGAATACAGGGTTGAGACAAAGGAGCTCTATCACAGGACAAGTCAACATTTTCATTAACTGGAAGGAAACCACAAGGAAGGAGGAGATCTCTATGGAGAGTGCATAATGGCCCATCTTTGTGCTCAGGGTTAACTTTATAAACAGGAAGACCTCCAGCTCTGCTAACCACAACGAAGACATCATTCTCCCACTTATCCAATAGTTTGTGCTTTCCTCTGATGCGCACATTGCTCACGAGCACCCTGTCTCCCACTTCCAGTGCTGACGGTATGATACGCTGGTCAAAGCAAGTCTTATTTCGCTCAGCTGAGTTTAGAGCATTCTTTGAAGCAATCCTAAAACTCTCTTCCAGGCATGATTTCAAATCCTGCACATACTGTAAATGACTCCCGCGCTTGCTCCCCTGCAGAGGTGACCCAAAAGCGAGGTCAACAGGTAGATGAGGTGATCGCCCAAACATTAGCCCATACGGTGCATAACCAATAACATCATTCTAGGTACAGTTATATGCATGAACTAATGGTTTCACATAGTCTTTCCATTTTGACTTCTGCTTTTCTTCAAGTGATCCAAGCATGCTCAAAAGTGTCCGATTAAATTGTTCCACTGGATTACCTCTTGGATGGTATGGTGTTGTTCAGCTGTTCTGGATTCCTGCTACTTCACACAGCTCTTTAATTAGCCTCAACTCGAAATTCGCTCAGGGATCCCATAATAGACAATAAAACTGTCCCATAAACACTTTGCCATAGTTCTTGCTTTTTGGTTTGGCGTTGGAATAGCCACCCCAAAATTGGTAAAGTGATCTATAGGAATGAGAATGTCTTAAGTGTTGCTGGAGTCGGGCTCGAGGCTCAGGGAATCCATACAGAGTAGTTTGAGTGGGCGTAAGGTTGTGATGTTGACTAGTGGAGCAGACTTTTCGGGCAGCGCCTTCCTCCGAACACATCGAGCACAGGTTTTAACCTTTTATTCTACGTCAACAGCCATTTTAGGCCAGTAGAAATAAGCACGGACCAGGCCACGGATGCGCTCGATTCCTAAGTGGCCCATGTCATCATGAAGGCTCTTGAGGACAAAAGGACGAAGTTCCTCAGGAAGGACAAGCTGGTAGGACAAGGTGTCGTTATCTTGCCATTTGCGATAGAGAACCCCATTGATGAGCTCTAATTTTGTCCATTCCCTCAACAAGAGGGGGACTTCCGGAAGCTCTTCTCGGGCTGCTGGAGAAATCTTTTCTCCCGTCTCCATGTGATACATGAGCTCTTGAATACTAGGATCTGCTCTCTGTTTTTCTTCCAGACTGAAGTGAGACAATGCAGGAACAACAGGTGAGTGAACTTCACAGGTATACATAGCAGGGACAGAAGCAGCTTGAATAGAACTTAACAAGGGTCATGCAAAACCGACCAGAATCAACTGGCTCAGTCACTTTTTTTTTTTACGTGTCCTGTTTGGCAGTGTGAAGCTCAGAATTGGTGTCTGAGTACCAAGTAGAAGCCCAACAGATTTACTTTCACAAGCGGAGAAGTACAGCTTTTGCTATAGTACTCCACTTGATTTATGTGTGAAAAATCTTTATTATGAATTGTTGGGTTTTTTATTTCCTGATGTTATGGACACGGAGACGGAAAATTAAGGAGAAGAAAGAAGGAAGATGAAGAAGAGAGGTAGGAAACAAAATGTCATGAGAGAGGGTGAGTTGAAAATACAAGAGAGGAAGGGGAACAAAGAAAACACAGGAAAACATTGAAGTCTGCCTCCATACCCACAGGACGGCAGAGAGGGGGAAAAACAAAACACGAAAAAGGAACATCGACAAAACCAACCAAACATTGTGAACTAAGAATTAAACAACCACATCACACAAAAATAGATATAAAAATACAACAACAATGTCACAGAAAAACTCATGGTACCGATTAATCAAGCTCTAGTAATGATAACCTCAGCCCAAGAATATATCCTTAAACACCAGAGACCCCACATCTATGTGTGTGTGTTAGCATGCTGGTGCATATAAGGTTTCTCCATAAGAGTGTTCGATAGTTGGTGTGAGAAGACATCAATCCGTCTCCCAGGAATCGATGCAGACATGAAGGAGATCGGAGCAAAGATGTCCAAAGGACCGCCAGAGCCCCAGGCGGACCCGGGCGGGGCCGACCGTATCCCCCAAGAGAGGAGAAAAGGAGAACCCCAGGGGAACATCCAGCGGCCACTATGCAGGGGCCCGGGGGGCAGCAGTGACGAGCCCACGGGCTCCGCCGGCAACCGGCCGCGCCGGGGCTGGCCGGTCAACGGACCGGGGGAGCCGGGGCCCAGGGGCACCCCACCGCCCAGCAGGGGCCCAGCAGGGACCCGACAAGGGACCGGCCGACGAGGGGCCCCCGGCAATGCAGGGGCCGCGGCCGGCCGGTGGCCGCCACGCGACGCCTCCACCCTGGGCCAATCCCCACCGCCAACATCCAAGCGCCCCACCAATAGCCGCAGGGGACGGTCAGCATCCCCAGGCTGGGCTCAGTCAGCATCTGGACACCAAGTTGTACCAGCTCCCGGGTCCTGATCCCGCGCAACGCAGGGCGCCGAGACCCGAGACCAGGCATCCAACGAGGGCCAAGGCCGGTCCAACCCGCCAATGAACCGGCCACGCACGGTGCGCACAGAACAGGTGATCAAAAAAGCAGAGACGCCGGATCCGTATCCCGCCGAGCCACAGAGCATGCACCACCCAACAATCCCAAACCTGGCACCTCTAAAAGAGGTGCCCCAACCAACCAAAGGAAGAAATCGGCCCAGCGCATCGGCCAACCGACACGCCGGCCCCCCCAGGCCCGGCCAGGCACGCACCAGGTCCGAACCGGATTGACCACCGGCGCACCGGCAGGCAGGGGCCCCCGTCACCGGCGGGGAGTGACGGAGGGGAAATAGGCCCCCCATTAAGTGTAAGGCCTGAGGTGCGCCAGGCGAGGGGGCAGATCAAGATCCAACCTGACAGGTAGACAAAGTAATACAGACACAGTCATACGTTCCCTCCCTCTTAAACACATACATTCTCACTGACTCACCAAGACACCCAAAAAAATGACGCTGTACCCTCACTCACACACCCCATGCACACTTTATGCTCCCAGGTCCAGGTACTGATGCCCCCGTAGAGCCACCAGCCCCCGGACCCGGGAGGTGGACCCCCTACCTTCTAGGATGGAGACAAGCAGACCGCCAAGGGCCCCACAGTGGCAAAGCAGCCCGACAGCCCAGGACCCCGACCAGACCGCCCGTCCTCCTCCGGACCCCAACCCCTGATGGCCCGTAGCAAACAGGGGTGGGAAAAGACCCCTAGCCTCCATCCTCCCGCTCGAGTATGGTGTTGATGCGTGTTGTTATGATGTGCATTTAAAACAGAGGGGTGGGATGTGGGGAAGGCAGCCACACATCCCCCAACCCCCACCCCGAGCCCTCAGTGTCTATATGTGGTTTAACAGTGGGCACCGGCACCAGAGGTGAAGCTGATTGTACCGCTCCCCCTCTGGATGCCAAAAAGTGTGCCCACCCCAAAGTCCCTACATATGTGTCGTGTGAAAATGTTATAAGTGGGAGTGTCTAAGTTGTATATTAAAAATGGGACCCAGGACACCACGGGACAGCGAGGAGGGAAGCCCCTCCTCGCACCCCAGTTATGTGCCCATGCCCCAAGACCCTATATGAGTGGTAAAGTGATGGAGCGGGTGGACAGAGGTGTCCAGGGATGGGGAGGGAAGGACTGGGAGACAAAATGTCTCCCCAGGGAGCCAGCTCCCCCACTGACCCCAATAGGCACCGCTGTTCACCGGGATCCACCAGGGGAGGGAGGCCATGGCACGTCTGACCCGGGGCCCACGGCCACAGCACCACAAAGCCCCACGGACCCCAAGGCAGTCCCCCCAGCCCCATCCCAGAAGGGGAACTAAACCCACCCTGACATTCGCTCTACTCTCAAAACACAAAAGACACTAGACACCCAGGTTGAGTCCACCCGCAAGTCCGACCGATCGCGGCCAAATGCCCAATCACCGCGCCCCACACAAAGACCAAGACCCAGTAGCCAAGTCCAGTCCAAAAAAGGACTGATCCGGCCCAGAAACGCCACCCAGCCGCCGTGACCAGCAGCCAGGCACCCCAACCAGCAAACAAGGCGAGACGAATCGGCCCAGAGAAAAAGAGAGAGGCGGCTGCACATGCCGGCCGCCGGCCGGCCACGACCCCCACAGCCAACAGAGACCCCACAGCCAACAGAGACCCCACGCCGGCCGACCCCCAGCCAGGACCACAGCTAGGGGGCGCGGCGCCCCCGAGCCCCGAATCCCCAGGCCCACCCCAGACCCTACCCAGGCGCAGCACGGCCACCAGGCCAGTAACCCATGTCCGCCAGTGCAACCCCCCCAAGGCACCGCATGCAGCCATCAGGAGTCACCACCCAAAGCCCAACCCCAGGCCGGCCACGACGTCCAGCGCCCCATCCGCCCAGTGATCCCAACCCCCCGGGGTCCCCCCCCAGACGCCTCCAACCCCAAAACCCCCACATCAGCAACAGTGTCCCAAACGACAAAACCAAGTGCCCCCCACCCCCACTAGGTGATGGAGCCGATCAAAGGAGCCCAGAGAGATTGATCAGATATGGAGCCAGAGGCCGTCTCAAGACCAATATGGTCCAACAAGAGATTTCTATACTGATTAATATTAAGAGCTTTTTTATTTTTCCAGTTCAGGAGGATAGTTTTCTTAGCGATCCATAAGGCAATGTGAACCATTAGAACTGACTTTGTGTCCATGGTGACATCATTTAAATTTCCTAACAGACAAATTGAGGGAGATGGTGGGATGTTACATTTCAGACACTTTGATAAATCCTCACAAATCTGGCACCAGAATTTCTTAACAGGTGGACAGAACCAAAGCGCATGAACATAAGTATCTGGTATATTGCTTGTGCATTGTAAGCAGGTATTAGACGATGTAAAACCCATCCTAAACATTCGTTGACCTGTATAGTGTACTCTATGAAGGATTTTGTATTGTATTAATTGCAAATGAGGATTTTTTGTTTTTTTTTTAAAGATTCTTAAACATATCTGAGACCAGACGTTTTGGTCAAAGCTGGCTGATAAATCCACCTCCCATTTTGAAATAGGGATGGCTATTGATTCATCTAATGTAGATAAAGTTTTGTATATTTTAGACAGCAATTTGGGGGGGTTGAGATTAAGAAAATCTAAAACTCTTGCTGGAATTTGTAATTCAGCTGTATTGAGCCTAAATTTACCTTTAATAATAGATTTAATTTGTTGATATTCTAAGAATTTGTTTTTATCAATTCCATATTGTGTAATTAATGTATTAAATGGGATAAAGTCTGTTCCTTCAAATATATGTTCCAGGTATTCAATTCCATTGCACCTCCAGACTGGGAAACTTATCATACATTTTTTTTGCAAGATGTTGGGGTTATTCCAGATGGGTGTACGTCTGCATGGGATTATTGTGGACTCTGTCACTTTTAGAAACTCCCACCATGCTGTCAGAGAGGAGCTGATATTTATGCTTTATAGCATTCATGTTGTTTTATATTTGAGCTAATAAATGGTAACTTTTAAATCTTTATCTTATTGCATAGTGTCTGTTCTACGTCTATCCAGGACTCGTCTAGATAGCTATGTTTTAACCATCTTGATATGTATTGGAGCCTGTTGGCTAAGAAATAATGATGGAAGTTTGGTAGATCTAGACCTCCTTTTTCTTTGGTCTTCTGCAGTGTTTTTAAGCTGATACGTGGGGGTTTATCTTTCCAAAGAAATTTAGAGATAGCGGAGTCCAGAGATCTAAACCAGTCTAGTGATGGTTTACTTGGTTTCATTGAGAATAAGTAGTTTATTCTGGGCAAAACCATCATTTTTATTGAAGCAACCCTTCCCATAAGTGATATGGGTAGAGATATCTACCCATGAAAGTGGGATGTAGTTTAACGTTATTAAATCTGCCAGTCTTGGTGAGACATTGATACCTAAATAGGTAATATTCCCTGACTGCAGTTGTGTAATAGTTGGATTCTGGACAGAACAATTGATTGGAAGAACTGTAGATTTTAACCAATTTATAGAATAATCTGAAACATTTGAGTATTAGTTTATCAACCCGATTACCTGAGAGAAAGAGGTTTGTGAATGCTGGAGAAAAAGTAATACATCATCTGCATAAAGACTGATTTTATGTTCTATGTTATTGCATTTTATGCCTTTAATATTGTGAGTTTGCCTGATCGCTGCAGCTAGTGGTTCAATAAAAATAGCGAACAGGGAGGGAGAGAGAGGACATCCCTGCCTGGTACCTCTCTGAAGATAAAACCTAGATGATGTTTGGTTATTTGTTCTGATACACGCTGTATAATATTTTCAACCAGTTTATAAAATAATTTCCAAAGCCAAATTTATGTAAGGTTACAAATAAGAATTTCCAGTTAACTCTATCAAATGCTTTTTCTACATCTAAAGATAATATATTAGTTTTAATGTTTTTACAGTTAGAAAAATCTATTAAATCTATTAATCTACGTGAATTTGTGGATGAATGTCTCCCTTTAATAAAACCAGTTTGATCAGGATGTATTATAAGAGGGGTTACTTTCTCTATCCTTTTTGCGAGGGCTTTGTAGATTATTTTAAGATCAACATTAATGAGGGATATGGGACGATAGCTGGTAGGAAACAAAGGGTATTTACCTGATTTTAGTAGAAGACTAATGTAGGCAGAATTCATATTTGGTGGGAGTCGGCCATTTTCCTTGGTTTCCTGCAGCATTCTGTGGAATGTTGGTGCCAGAATATTCCAGAATTCTTTATAGAACTCTGCTGGAAATCCATCTGGGCCTGGAGCCTTATTATTGGGCATGCCTTGGAGGGCCTCCTGGAGTTCAGCCGCTGTTAGTGGTGAATCCAGGGCCATCGCTTGACTTTCAGATAATTTAGGTAGTGTTATGTTATCAAAAAATTGTTCAATTTCATGATCCGATGGATTTATCTCTGGTGAGTATAAAGCCTTGTAAAATTCTTTAAATGTGTTGTTTATTCTTCCAGGATCATATACTGTATTCCCGGTCTGATCTTTAATAGCAGATATAGTTGTTTTTTCTTTATTAATTTTTAGCTGGTTAGCCAAAAATCTACCTGATTTATTACCTTGTTCAAAGTTTTCTATCCTAAGTCTTTGAATTAAGAACTGGGTCTGTTTATTAATAATTTGATTTAATTCTAGCTTTGCTTCACGGATTTTGCCTAGTCTCTCCTCCTCTAGAGAAGCTTCTAATGAATTAATAGTTTCTTCTAATTCCTGAATACCTATTTTTTCCATTTTCTTTTTATTTGATGAGAATGAGATAATTTTACCTCTAATCACAGCTTTTCCTGCCTCCCAAAGAATGGATGGCGACGTACCAGGGAGGTCATTATATTCTAAATAAGAAGCCCACTCTTTTTCAAAATATTTTATAAATTCTTTATCCTTAAGTAAGGATATATTAACTCTCCAATTTTTGCTTTGAGGTGTTTCTGTTTTATTTACTAAAGTTAGAGAAACAGGAGCATGATCGCTAACAGCTATAGGGTGTATCTCAGTGTCTGAAATGTCAGTCAACAGTGAGCTGCTTCTAACAAATAATCCAGTCGAGAATACGAATGGTGGACATTTGAGAAGAAAGTATATTTTTTGTCATTGGGGTGAAGTGATCGCCATGCATCACAAAGTCCATAATTGCTCATGTACTGTTTGACTATATCTATAGATTTCCAGCTGCGCTCAGTCCCTGCTGTGCTGAGCCTGTCTATTTCTTCATTTAAACCAAAGTTGAGGTCGCCCCCAAGAAGAAGTGAGCAATCCATGTGTTCAAGGAGCACAGAGAAGAAGGAATGAAAGAATGAGGGGTCATCAACATTTGGACCATATATACTGACAATAAATAACTTTCGGTTATGTATAGATAGTTTTACTATAATAAATCTACCCTCTGGATCTGTAACTGTATCTATTACTGTAAAATTTACATTTTTATTTATTAATATTGCTACTCCCCTTTGTCTGGAGTTATAGCATGCAGAAAACACATTAGGAAACTCAGGGGATTTAAGATCATCTGCAGCTGAGGTAGATTTATGGGTTTCTTGTAATAAGACGACATCTGCCTTCAATCTTTTAAACTGGTTAAGAATCTTAACTCTTTTCTCTCTGGTGCCAGCTCCATGAATATTCCACGTGACAAACCTTAGAGTAGTCATAGTTTTGAGATAAAAGTAGTAAAGTCCATATCACCATAGAAACTGATAAACACAGGTGTATTATTAGTTTGTGCCTGGGGTTGCCTGATTGAAAATCCAAAAGCCGAGATATAAGAAAGAGAAAAATAGAAGAAAGTTGTGAAGGGTGAGGGTGAGAGAGAGAGAGAAAGAAATAGTTATTTTATGAAAAAATACTGTGTGTGTGTGTGAGTGATAAATAAGGAAAAATGAGTGACAAAGACATTTGGTGATAGACATGTGAAGATGAGAAAAGAAAAAAGAGCCAGTATCCCAGTGCTTAGACCTGGCCTCGCCCACATTGAGCGATATAAACAACTTTACAGAGCTGTGCTAACATTACATTATAGTTGACTGATAAAACAACTCTTATCTGACCAGTGTTACATGACTAATAAAGCCAAGGAGTAAGCTGGGGGTCCCTGAACAGCTGCCCATAAACAAACAGTTTATCTACTGCTACTGTAGCTCTGGTGCCTTCACTGATATATTTCGTCCTGATTGGGAACAAAACGCGCCTTCTATCCAGGATTTCCTTCGGATATTGATCGTTAACGCTGGCTCAGTCACTTTAATCAGCTGACTCTAGCAGATTGCATCAACAACATCAGGGGCAAGGACATCAGAGTTTACAAGTGACACAAATTGATGAATGAGCTTGTCATCTTCAGGCGACTCTTCTAAACGAGTCAGGTGAAATTGTCGGGAGAGCGCATGAGCATCGTAATTGTGCTTTACAGCCCGATACAACAACTTTAAGCTGTTCCACCCCACAGCCGGGTCACTGTAGGGGAAGGGCGGAGAGAATGTCCGAATTTAGTTGACCTGTGGTCACTGGTTGCTAAGCATGTTCTATCATTATAAACCTCAGAATCTCAGCTAAAGACTCTATATAAATATTTTTTGTGACTTCCAAACCCAGAAAAAATAACTAGCAATTAAAAGAGCAGTTGTGCTATTTTGCGATATTTACATGATCACATTCAACCGAACCCGTCGATCAGAACCGAGCAAACTTTGCCTTCCCTGAAAGCCAGCATCTCAGACTCCAAAGCTGCAAGTTTTATCACGCTACGTGCAAATTTCAGCAAATGAGCAGCACATAAGCCCAAAAATACGTACAGCATTTGAAAAACAAGAGCATACATTTTTCCTTACCTTTGTTTTTTCCTTGCTGAAAAGAATAATCCACCGTGATATGACTGTATTTCCAGAATAACAAAAATATCCAGTGTGTATTTGGAAAAGAAAAAGTGAAAAAAACCTTTGCCATTATTTTTTATATTTGAAATCGAGCAGGCTCAACCTTGTCTGTCATGCGCACTGTGAACTTTTCCCATGTAAACATTTGCTTTGTCCAATCTGCTTCAAAGTTCTGATGTCAGCGTGATTCTATAGGATCTTACGATTCTAACCATACGTCAATCATCCAAATCGGCCAATAGAAAGTGAAATTAAAGGTTTGCGTAATTCTAAAAACAGATATTTTGTTTAGCTCGGGAGCGAGTGCTGTGATGCAGTTACGCGCAGGTGATGATTCAGCTTCAATTGTTTTGTTTGCGTTCAAAAAATGGCGCTTCAAGAGAAGAGAATCATCACTGACGAAGCCGTGGCGATTATTTGGAATGATAGTTCATCGGAGGTTTGTGTTGAGGACTCTTCATCAGAAGAGGAAAACCTGATTTTTACCAGAGGAAGAGAGGTATGTCCCAACTAGCTAATGCTAACGACTCTATCAGCCATTTTATATAGATGTTTGCATATAGACAGTTTTTACAGATTTGTGAATTTATGTGTGGATATTTGTGTAGATATGTGTACAGAGATGTGTGTAAAAATATTTGTGGGTTGTATTTGTAGTTTCTGTATATTTTTTTCTAACTCTTTTTCTGTCATACTATTCTTTTAGTCACCTCGGCATTCATCCATAGCCTACTCATCAACTCATCAACGTCATACAGAGAGACACAGCTGCCTGAAAGGTATTTTTTATTTATATTATATATATATATATATATATATATATATACACACACACACACAGTGGCTTGCAAAAGTATTCGGCCCCCTTGAACTTTTCCACATTTTGTCACATTACAGCCACAAACGTGAATCAATTTTATTGGAATTCCACGTGAAAGACCAAAACAAAGTGGTGTACACGTCAGAAGTGGAACGAAAATCATACATGATTCCAAACATTTTGTACAAATAAATAAGTGAAAAGTGGGATGTGCGTAATTATTCATCCCCCTGATTCAATACTTTGTAAAACCACCTTTTGCTGCAATTCCAGCTGCCAGTCTTTTAGGGTATGTCTCTACCAGCTTTGCACATCTAGAGACTGAAATTCTTCCCCATTCTTCTTTGCAAAACAGGTCCAGCTCAGTCAGATTAGATGGACAGCGTTTGTGAACAGCAGTTTTCAGATATTGCCACAGATTCTCGAATGGATTTAGATCTGGACTTTGACTGGGCCATTCTAACACATGGATATGTTTTGTTTTAAACCATTCCATTGTTGCCCTGGCTTTATGTTTAGGGTCGTTGTCCTGCTGGAAGGTGAACCTCCGCCCCAGTCTCAAGTCTTTTGCAGACTCCAAGAGGTTTTCTTCCAAGATTGCCCTGTATTTGGCTCCATCCATCTTCCCATCAACTCTGACCAGCTTCCCTGTCCCTGCTGAAGAGAAGCATCCCCAGAGCATGATGCTGCCACCACCATATTTGACAGTGTGGACGGTGTGTTCAGAGTGATGTGCAGTGTTAGTTTTCTGCCACACATAGCGTTTTCCATTTTGGTCTCATCTGACCATGGCACCTTCTTCCACATGTTTGCTGTGTCCCCCACATGGCTTGTGGCAAACTGCAAACGGGACTTCTTGTGGTTTTCTTTTAACAATAGCTTTCTTCTTTCCACTCTTCAACAAAGGCCAACTTTGCGCAGTGCACGACTAATAGTTGTCCTATGGACAGATTCCCCCACCTGAGCTGTAGATCTCTGCAGCTCGTCCAGAGTCACCATGGGCCTCTTGGCTGCATTTCTGATCAGCGCTCTCCTTGTTCGGCCTGTGAGTTTAGGTGGACGGCCTTGTCTTGGTAGGTTTACAGTTGTGCCATACTCCTTCCATTTCTGAATGATCGCTTGAACAGCGCTCCATGGGATGTTCAAGGCTTGGGAAATCTTTTTGTAGCCTAAGCCTGATTTAAGTTTCTCAGTAACTTTATCCCTGACCTGTCTGGTGCGTTCTTTGAACTTCATGGTGTTGTTGCTCCCAACATTCTTTTAGACAACCTCTGAGGCCGTCACAGGGCAGCTGTATTTGTACTGACATTAGATTACACACAGGTGCACTCTATTTAGTCTATAGCACTCATCAGGCAATGTCTATGGGCAACTGACTGCACTCAGACCAAAAGGGGCTGAATAATTACGCACACCCCACTTTTCAGTTATTTTGTTTGTAAAAATGTTTGGAATCATGTATGATTTTCGTTCCACTTCTCACGTGTACACCACTTTGTATTGGTCTTTCACGTGGAATTCCAATAAAATTGATTAATTTTTGTGGCTGTAATGTGACAAAATGTGGAAAAGTTCAAGGGGGTCGAATACTTTTGCAAGCCACTGTATATATATATATATATAATGTTTGTGTGTGTAGACATTTATGTCTAGATGTGTATGCATTTATAATTTCTCTATTTTTGTTTTAGTGAGGAGTAAGACTAAATACCTCCAAGGCCTTACACTAAGCTAAGGCAACGGCTGTCCAAAGAGGTCTGCTGACACTCCAGTGGGTGAAGATGGCACAAACATGAGGACGACAGCACTCCTGAGTCTTTTAGGTTCATGCCCACGAGGCCACCGTTCCCTACATTTGACCAAGCAGCAGCATGGTCTCCCCTCTCTCTCTTCCAGCTCTTCTTCAGTTCATCTGTAATTTGGAAAATTATTGACAGTACCAATGCTACAAAAAGGAAAGAGGCTGGCAGAAAGTTCCTTTGGACTCCCCTCACTGTAACAGACTTATATGTTTTCCTATCCATCATTGTATACACCGGAGTTGTAAATGTGCACCACAGGGCTGACTGCTTGAGGGGTGAGTGGCCATATAATTTTCAATTATCCTGTAACACTATGCAGAGAAACCAGTTTGAGGCAATCTTGTTGTTATTATTGCACCTCAGCTTTGTGAACGATGACAAGGACAATGAAAAGAAACAAAAACCACTCCTGATTACGGCCGTCTGTGCAAAATCAGGCCACTCTACGATCATACTGTTACTGCATGCAAAGCACATTACCATCCATATAAGAACATTTGCATTGATAAGAGGAGGGGGTTGTGAACAGTTTATCCATTTCATATGAATATTTCACAGTTTTGTTGAATTTGAATAAATGTTCTTCAGTTGGAGTCAAGCCTAATTCTGTGTTATAGGGTTATTTAAATAGGGTGATAAATATGTTGGATATTTTACCCAAAAATAAAAAAAACAGTTTGTTTTTAGGCAGTATTCTAGAATTGCGCTGCTCTGGGTGGCTGCATGTTGGAGTGGCTCTGTTGGCTACATATTAAGTTTTGTTTTTTTGTAGATTGGTTCCTCTTTTTTCTTAAAGAAGATTGCATTTTTTTTTACCTGTATACTTTCTAGTTTTTGGTGCTGTGAAGCTGGAAGGATTTTTGCTGTAAATTTTTCCCTTTTTGACAATTTGTTATGATGCGTAACCATGGCAACAATGTGGTTTACAGCCGGGAGCAGCTGATTAACATCGCAAAAGCTGAAATAATACCTCAACTGAAGCCACAAATCCCTGATGAGTTGATGAGGAGGAGACGTGGATCCAGAGCAGGAGCGAAAAGGAGACAGAGAAAGAGGAAGTTCAAGCCATCTCTTCCATCGATCATAATGGGCAACGTAAGATCACTGGCTAACAAGATGGATGAACTCCAAGCCCTTATAAGGACTCAGCCAGGGTACCGGGAATGCAGTGTTATGTGTTTTACTGAGACGTGGCTGCTGGATCATATCCCCGACTCCAACGTCTGTCTGCCAGGCTTTCTGACTGTACGAGCAGACAGAGATCTGAAGACGAGCAGGAAAAGAAAAGGAGGTGGAGTAGCAGTGCTTGTCAACAACAGATGGTGTCATCCAGGACATGTTACTGTGAAGTGTCGTCTCTGCAGCCCAGATGTCGAACTCTTGGCAGTGAGTTTTCGTCCATATTATTTACCAAGAGAGTTCACCAGTGTAATTTTGGCAGTTGTTTACATTCCATCTTCAGCCGTTGCCGACAATGCATGTGATGTCATCAGTTCCATTGTTGCTAAGCTACAGACACAGCACCCCAATGCATTTGTGGCAATATCTGGTGATTTTAATCATGCCTCGCTCTCTACTACACTTCCAACATTTCAACAGTTTGTCAGCTGCTCCACTAGAGAAAACAAGACCTTGGATTTGTTTTATGCAAATGTAAAGGATTCATACATGTCCAAACCAAGACCTCCTCTGGGACAATCAGATCACAATCTTGTTTTTCTCTGTTCAGAATATAAACCCCTTGTTCAGAGGCAACCTGTGACAAAACGAACTGTGAGAAAATGGTCACAGGAAACTGAAGAAGCCCTGCAGGATTGTTTTGCAACCACAGACTGGATGACTCTTTGCCAAGCACATGGAGAGGACATCAATGCCATGACTGAGTGTGTGACTGACTATATAAACTTCTGTGTGGACAACATCATCCCCACCAGAACAGTGAGATCCTTCCCTAATAACAAACCCTGGATCACCAGTGAACTGAAGGAACTGCTAAACAAGAAAAAAAGAGCCTTCAGGGAGGGAGACAGGGAATTACTGAGTATACAGAAGCAACTTAAGGTCAAGATCAGAGACAGCAAGGAGGCATACAGGAAGAAGCTGGAGAACAAACTACAGAGGAACAATATCCGAGATGTCTGGTCAGGAATGAGAAAGATCACAGGTTTTAAGGACAGGAAGGATTGGATAGATGGAAGTCTCGACAGAGCCAATGAACTGAACATATTCTTCCACAGGTTCAGTTCAGGAACTAGCTCAGCATCCCCCTCTCCTGTTCCCAGCCAAACAGACATCCCACTCTCCTCTGATCAACAGCTTTCCTGTTACACCTCAGATGTTTAATCCTTCACCTCAGCCATGGACTCTTCTAATTCCACAAGTTTGACTTCAACCAAGTCAGGAAATGCTGCTACCCCCTTTGCCTCCCCCTCCCACTTGTCTGTCTCCAAAAGTCAGGTGAAGAGGCAGCTGGAGAAACTGAACCGGAACAAGGCTGCAGGTCCAGATGGTGTCAGCCCCAGAGTCCTGAAGGCCTGTGCAGAGCAGCTCTGTGGGATTCTGCAGCACATCTTCAACCTTAGCCTAACTCAGGAGAAGGTTCCAGTGTTGTGGAAGACATCCTGCCTTGTTCCAGTACCCAAAAGAACTCACCCATCAGTCATCAATGACTATAGACCCGTTGCCCTGACATCCCACATCATGAAGGTCCTGGAGAGACTCCTGTTGGCACCCCTGAGTAAGCAAACAAGAATGTATCAGGACCCACTGCAGTTTGCTTATCGCTGTGGAGTTGGAGTTGAAGATGCCATCATCCACCTGCTTCAACCAACCCACTGTCATCTGGACAAAGCAGGCAGCACTGTGAGGACCATGTTCTTTGATTTCTCTAGTGTATTTAATACAATTCAGCCTGATTGCTTTGTCAGAAACTCCTGAAGACACAGGTGGAGCCCTCAACAATCACCTGGATCAATGACTACCTGACCAACAGACCACAGTTTGTGAGACTGAAGGATTGTGGGTAAAACCAGGTGGTCAGCAGCACAGGAGCACCACAAGGGACCGTTCTCTCACCATTCCTGTTCACTCTGTACACCTCAGACTTCCAGTACAAATCAGAGACCTGTCATCTGCAGAAATACTCAGATGACTCTGCAATTGTCGGGTGTATCAGAAATGGACAAGAAGCTGAATACAGAGAGTTGGTGGACCGCTTTGTGACATCGTGTGGAAACAATTGTCTCACCTTGAATGTGAACAAAACAAAGGAGATGATTGTAGATTTCAGAAGAAACAGGGATAAGTCAAAAACTGTTTCCATCATGGGAGAAGAAGTGGAGGTGGTTGAGGAATATAAATACCTTGGAGTTCACCTTGACAACAGACTGGACTGGAGGCGCAACAGTGAAGCCGTCTACAAGAAGGGACAGAGCAGACTTTACTTCTTGAGGAAGCTTAGGTCCTTCAAGGTTTGCAGCAAGATGCTGCAGATCTTCTACAAGTCTGTTGTGGAGAGTGTAATCTCTTCAGCCGTCATCTGTTGGGGTAGCAGCATCAGAGCCAGGGACTTAAAGAGGCTCAACAACCTGATAAAGAAGGCTGGTTCTGTTCTTGGGACAACTGTGGAAAATCTGGAGATGATAATGCAAAAAAGGATTCTTCATAAAATCAAAAAAATTATGGACAACCCTGAGCATCCTCTTCATGAGACAGTCACACAACAACAGAGCGTCTTCAGTCGGAGGCTTCTTCAGTTTCGCTGCAATACAGACCGCTACAGGAAATCCTTCCTGCCCACAGCCATCAATATCTTCAACAACTTCTTAAAGAATTAATTGTATGAGCTATACCAACACTTAATTTCCCTCTGGGATCAATAAAGTATTTTTGAATTGAATTGAATTGAATATAATTGAACTTGAATACAATCACTAGATCAGGAGTTGAGAAATTGAAACTTTCACTGTTTGTGCCAAATTGTGCAGAAATGTGCCGAACTGTGCCAAACTGCAAAAAAACTAGTTATTTTTTCACTAAAGCCTCTAAATTTGCTCCACTTCATCAATATGAATCTTGGTACAGGTAATCTACACATGTTGGTTTCTGATTATCTACAGTTTATATTCTACTGGAGCACATTTTAAATGGTATATACTGTAACATGAGAAAAAAAATTAGGCTTGAATAAAGAATCTTGTTATTTGTCTATGTTCAAGCTACAATTACTTTGGCACAGTAACATATGCTGTAATTTTTACACCTCTGATTAAATCTCACAAGCATTGGCTTCATTTTGATACCAATATTGTTTACCCAGAGTTTATTTTTGCAGAGAAAACTAAATTAATGTTGGGCATGTCCTATTCGAGCTAGGAGCTTGGAGAGACCCTGGAGAGACCCTGGGGCTTAAGAGGTTAAGGAGTACGTGGAGAGGGCAGCCAACCAATGGTGAGCAGTAGCGTCCAGCTTAGCGGTGGTTAAAATATAGGTCAGTGGGTTGCTGTCTGTCACTACGGTGAAATCAGCTCCATATAAGTAATCCCGGAACTTCTCAGTGACACTCCTTTTAAGCGCTAGAAATTCTAGTGTAATGGCAGAAAATAACTTAGGGTTTCCATAATAAACAAGACTGTCCCAGAAGGCGTTTAAGTATTTAATACAACATGCTTTGGCCAAAACATGGAGGGGACAGATATTGCCCATGCATCGTCCTACACAACCTTTCTGACTAACAGCTTAAATAGTATTCAGCCATCACTGTTTATCTCAGCAGCACGTCTTCCCCAATCTTCAAGCCCAGCCTCTGGACAGCTGCTTCATGCGGTTCTGATAGCGAGGCATGAAGTGGCACATCCGAGGCTAGACTGTTATCTTGCTGCCCCGGCATCTGTCTCTCTGGTGACCTGACACATCTTTATCAGAAATATTAAGTTGGAACAATAACCTTGTCATCTGCCCTAGATGTATTCACCAGACAGAGAATATATATTTAAATCCTAATTACATAAGAATTTTTCCACCACAATTCCCTGCTTTTATTAATTTAAAGGGACTCTAAGGAAGTTGGAATTTTTTTGCTCGCGATTGCCCCATCAGGATAAACGTGTTACTGCAGCCATATTTTTAAGCTCGTGCATGAGGCGCGCATGTTGTACGTGCACTCGCAAGCGATACCTCACAACTGGTGAGTCAATACGGTACTCTACAGTATATAGCTTTGCAGGGATGACTTCGACTGAGGTAAATCATGAATGTGATGTAAGATATTTAGACCAAATCAGTTTTAGTGTATTTGTAGGATGTGATACGTGGGCAAAGTTACAGCAAAGTGAATCGAGTGAAGAAGCCAAATAATAAGGCTAAATGAATGACTCACATTAGACGGATAATTAAAATAAATAAAAACACTCGTACATTTTGAATGCATAAACTACTTAATCCCACTGGTAGGCAATAATCATTTTACTAGTTGGTACTTTACAAGAATAAGCCAGTTAGTAGGATAAAAATATCTACCCTTACATTTCCTCGGACCGATGCAATTATTGTAGTAGCTTAATGGAAAAGTTATAAAATTGGTTTTAAACGACAAGTCCTGTTCAATTGTTTTTTTTCCCCCCACTACTTATAACTACAGTATGTTTTATATTCAAATTAATGACTTAGAAATGGATTTCCTCTACTCCTAATTATTTTGTGATGTTATTGATGTAATTTGTTTTTCACTCTATGAAATAATTGAATTTGCCAAGAAATCCATGTTTAGGTCTGTCTTATGACAATTTTAAAATCAGATGTTACTCAGTACTCAAGCAGCCTGTTTACCAAAACGTTTTTCAGCCTTATGTGAATAGCATGTTGGATGGATACCTTTACTCAAGTAAAAATATTTTGAGCTCCTGCCACTATTACTTGAGTACAACTTTGTGTACTTTACCCAAATCGGTTCATATTTTTCATCTAGGTAAAATAAGTATTAGCAACATTGTTTATGTCATTGTAAATACAGCACCATCACCAAAACATTTGATGGCTTCTTTTCAGTGACGTTTTTATAAAACATGCATTCCATTACATTTACATGTAAACCTTGATACTTCTCCTTTGAGGAATCCAGTCCAAATGTTTATTCTGAAGTCTCTGAGGAGAGCAGTGACTCTGAATGGGGTAGAGGGAGAGCAGCTAGAGGAGCAGGGAGAGGAGCAGCAAGAGGGAGAAGCAGAAATGAAGGTTCAGCCACGGGCCGGAGGAGAAGCCAGGCTAGAGGAAGAAGAGCAGGACCTATCAGTGTGGAGGACAGGGAACGGGTTGCTCAGCTGTCTGCTGACAGAACAGCAGAGTTACAGGTATGTCTTGCGAAGAAAACTACAATATGTCATAATCATAAGTATTATAAAAATAAGTTTTGGATTCAATTTTCAGGCACAGCTGCAACAACTAAATCCTGAGGAGAAAGATGGAGTCCTTCAGATGGTAGTAACACGTCAGCCAGGAGTTTTACTGGACATTATGGAGTATAGACAGGCCGCACCAGGACATCCTCCATCACACCAGGGTCAGCCAGCTTGGTGCACTTGCTCCAACTGCCGACTGATGCCTACAGACCTTGAAAATAAGTGCTGTGGACAGGATCCCGAAGGGTGTCTGAGCAGACGTGCACATTTTAACTTGTTCTGCTTGGATGAGGGAATCTTGCGTTTGGCTCGGCAGACGTGGAATGACGTGTTGGCTCTGCGTGACAGCCAAGACCCTGGAACCGATCACAGGGAGTATCGTTACTCTGCCTACAGACAGTACACCATTTGGCAACACGGACGTCTTGGCGGAGGCAACCGGCATGTGATTCCGTCATATTGTGTTTGGAGGATCAGAGACAAATATCCCGACCCTTTTGGGGTTTACGTGGGTTTCGAAGAAGCCCCATTCCGCACAAACTAAAAATCATGACCCCCTCAGATATACTTTTTACTTTTATTGTTATTTTAGTCCAACTTTTTTCATACAAGTTATTAGATTTAGAAAATAAAAATTTGCTGTGTTCAGCTTTGAATCTCGTCAGCCTCTGTTTATGGATCACATATCCAGTCCTGGTGGCGAAAAAAAACACAGGAAAATTAGAATTATTTAATTTTATTCAACCAAAATGGAGAGGGCATATGGTTATCATTACCTGTCCTCTGCGTTGCTGTGTTTGCACCAACTCAGCTTTAGGAGGAGGGATGATCCCGGAGAGAGGACCCAGGGCCCTGGAGTCGTCTGCCTGAATTCTTCTCCTTTTTGGTAGTCCCCCTGCTGAGCTGAGGCGCTTCTGCAGTATTCTTGTCTGCAGCTCTGGGATGTAGCCGTAGTCCTTGTTCTCCTTCACAGTGTGAACAGTGTAACGCTGCGAGTTTTTGCTGTACACTCGTTTGTGTCTAAGAAAACAAAAAGTAGACAGATGATAAAGTTAGCAAATTCCTGGTAAAGTAGTTGAATTGTTTTTTCACCAATAGGTCACAACATGTAATGATAAATCATGCTTTGTCCACAGCAAAGGAAAATAACACATAAGTGCCATAAGCAACTATAGTTTTTCCTGTCCTTGTCACATTGTACACAAACCGTTCTGTATGATGTATAGTATTTTTATGTTTTACCCTGGCACTACAAGCCATCTAATCCAATAAGGGGAAATAAAATATTTATTGAAGCTAAACCTTAGCAGTATCTCTCAAACTTTGTACAGTGGGTACCACCAGAGAACATGTTGATTTATCCAAGTACCAACCATCAGGACCAGCCTAACATACAGTAGAGAAGGCTTACCCTTTTTACTATAGACAGTTAATAAAGGAAGATTATTTACTCCTAATTATGAGTATTTATTGATGATTGTTGCCTGCCACAGCTACACTGTGTGTGAATTATACATTTTTTAATTAATTTTATATTCCAATAATATTTAGAATATTCCTCCAAGTACCACTGGCGGTACTTGTACCACAGTTTGAAAATCATGTCAAAGCAACAAAGTATGACTTACTTTACTTTGCCTTTGCTGTTCACTTGCACTGGGCGATGGTTGTGGTGGTTGTAGTCCAATGCAGCGAATAATGTTCTTGCTTCATAGACGCCAAACGAAAATGCAAATCGTTTCCCTGCGTACATCAGTATGTGGTTTTGGAAAGACTCCAGCGTAGAAGTGGTTCTGCAAATAAAAAACAAAAAACAAAAGTCAATGTTTGTAGAACAAATACATTCTACCTTACTGCAATAAACTGCAAATATATACATATACACATACATACATATAAACATACATACATATACACATATACACACATACACACACACAGTTTGTGGAAGGGATGCAACGATACAGATGCTGTTATTGAGGTGACAATTACATCGTCAAACAGAGCAGAAACTAACAAATGTGTTCAAGTTAGTTCCCTTGTGTATGTGTTAGATGTATCTGTATTGGTACTCTGTCTAAAATAATTCAGATCTACGTATTGTAATCTTTATTGTTCAGGAAAAAAGTGTCACTGCGTTCTCCGTTTATCTGTGGAATTATTAAGACAGTTAGATTACATTACCTCATGTCACTAACATCTTACCGAAAGGTGAGTAACTTCTCAATATTCTTCAGCCACCGCTCGTTCAGGACAATCTGTGACAACGCTACATGTGCAGCAGACCCAGAAAGAATCAGCTCTTTGCCTGGTCTCTCCCCCAAAGGACCATTCATGCTCTCCACTCACGTGGTGAAGTACACCACTCCACACATTCTAAAGATACACAACATAAAAAAACCATGTCAGCAAATATAAAAAAACAGATTAGCAGAGAAGTGTATACATGAACATACAAACCATAAACTCATCTCTGGTGCTTGTGTGCTGACAAGCATACCAAAAATGGTTAATTATGTCCTTGATCCATCCAAGTATAGGCTTTAGTCCAGAAACCATTCCAGCCTTTTGGAGGACAAAAAGAAGTAATTAAAATAAAGTCTGAACAAGCCTGGGTTAGTTCAATTGTAATACAATTTGACATACAGCATGAAGTTTCTTTGTTAGATTTTTTGAAGCGTGCCAGACGTCAAGCGAATGGGTAATACTATGATCTCTATACCGGCCCCTTTCTGGATCTGTTCAGAAAAAGAAAAGCAAAGTGGTATTGTAACAATCTATAATTCTATTTAACAGTTCAAAACTCGCAAGTATTGTAAAATTCTTACGCATGAGGGCAGCAATTTGCACATGAGCATCAGTAACAATCTCTTTGATGTTTAACTCCTTTGTGAGATTGTCAAAGGTCTCTATAAAGGCAGCCTTCTCCATGGCACTACTTTTACAGCCAACACATCTTTTGTCCACATTGACAACACTGATGATGTCCATGGTGTCTAGGTCCATTGTTGTGTACGTACAGCACATTGCAGAGTGACCTTTTGGAAGAACATACAGAAAATAGAAAAATTATTAAAACGACATATCTCAAAAGAGCTAAATTATTTCCACTAGCTTTTGAAGAGCTTTTTCATTACCAGGCGAGTCCATCCTTCCGTCAGCTGTAAAAGAAATAGAGACATTTAGGCATACAACGAATATGAGGCTTAGATACTTTCTAGATATACTTACATATTATCTATCCTTACTTACCAAGAGCAACCACATGGTATTTTGACTGTAATGTTTGGATTATGGCATTCCTCTTCTCCTCCCGATATTCCCGTATTGATTTTATACAGTAGGTACCCTGGATTGAAAAGAAGATTGGAGATGCCACCATGCCCATGTTCATGAATCTGAACAGCAGAGCAATCTTGGAGAAGTTATTCCCTGACAGCAGAATGTTGGTTGACAGCATGAAATCTCCTCCTTGCATCCCATGTTTCAGAATTGGCTGGCTGTTCCAACTCCACAGTTTATGTCCACGTTGGCAAAACTATATATAAAAAAAAATAACGAAAAAAAATATTAAAAGGGTGCTTTACACAGATTTTACATTCATAAAAGTTTAGCTCTTCCTGTGGTAACGTGTGGCAAGAATTACATTGTTAACTCACCCATTCCAAAATCAGAGCTGTACCTCGTGGACGTGACTTTACATGAAAAGGTGGACGGGCATCACAATCAGCGCCTGTGTTGCGGTCACTGTAGTGGCATTTACTGAGAGGCAGTTGGAGGAAATTGGCCATCTGGAGCAAACTTTTGCAGTACGCAATGCACGCTTGCTGGTTTATAAGATCACGTTGCACAAGCACGCTGTCATGTTTTGGGAAAATGGGAATGGATGAGTCAGACAGTTCTTCAGGATCATTTTCGAATTCTTCCTCAACACATTCAGCGATGTCAAATACAGCTTCATCCAGGCCAATACAAGGAAGTTGATCAACCACATCCTGTGATGCACCACTATTGTAAAAGAAAAATGCATTTTATACAATCAGAGAGTGCAAAGTGAGAGAGGAGATTTTACAATGATAATAAAAAACTGCCAAATACAAAACGTACCGTAATGAGATTGGAGGTACATAATCTGAATCGTATGGGTCTAAAGCTCATTCCAAATCAAGCTCAATTCTGGAAAAACAAAATAACACCAAAATATGACAATATGTACACATAAATATGCATAGAGAATTTCAAAAAGAGTAATTGGTTACTTACACACTGTTTTCAAAACTATTGGCTTGTTTCTCATCAAAAGCATCATCCTCTAGCTCAATTGATTTGATGCTAAAAAAATTAAAAAAATTAGAGCCTACATCAGTAACAAAACATAGGGTAACTTTCATCATAATATAAAAGCCATGCAGTTTACCTTGCTTCCAATAATTCTATTTCTTTGTCTTCTTTTAGAGGTTGAACTCCTGCAACCTGGAAGTCATCCCTGTAGATAAGAAAGAGGATTTATTTTATGTTATGTGGAGACAATAACCTGGAACAGGAGTTTCATGTTGTTTACAAGTAAAATGACCTATCGGACTCCCCTGCAGTGACTGAACTGGGGGGATGGGTCCCTCCAAAAACTGCTTGAGATGGCCGATGGGGTGTTGATGTGACTGGTGCTTCCGATGCTGTGTGCTTCTCAAAACTAAAACAACACAGCCACTTTCACTGCTCCAATCATAATATACACATGTTTACAAATGACAATCAATAATATACACACTTTATTTGATTAGCAACACAGTTTTACTAAGTTTAGATAGACAATTTAGTTCTTTCTCTAAATTCCCAACAACTTAGCTAATCAATGTAATCAGCTGTGAGCACGCCAGACAAGCCGAATAAAAAAAGTGTTCATATTAATGGCAATATACCGAAACCCTCGCTTTGAAATCAATTTACTACGCTTTTCCCCACACGTATTTAGTAAAGAATTCTTACCTTTCAAGTAAAAATAACGCCAGCTGCAGGTCTCTTGTCATGCCGAGTGATTCTTTCAGTATTTTCCACTTCTCAAACGCGGCGCCGATATTTACTCTTGTTTTTTGCCTACGTCGATCCGATTCCAGTTTCACCCTCTTTGCCGCACTGGAATACACTCTGGTTTTCTTGGTTATCTTGGTTGGGGTCTGTGCTGGAGTGTTACCGGTGCTTGAAGCAGCTCTCTTCTTACCCGCTACAGAATCCATGCTTGCAACGCTAGCTCTGCTCTCCGACTCTAGCTAACAGTAACTGCTACGCCCCAGCGTGAACGCGCATGACGTATTCACACGCTAGGCTGCCTCTCGGAGGAGCTGCGGGATCGCTGCTTGCTCGACCCGAACAGTAATTATTAATAACTAATAAAGTGATTTTACAGCCATTTAGAGTCAACCACGGTGAAAAGGCCAGGGCTCTATTTACTGACCAAGACATTGCTGGATCATGTATGAGGAAGAAATTATTGGATTTTTATACATTTTTTTTGCTGTTAAACTTCCTTAGAGTCCCTTTAAAACCCCACTGTGTGTAGGTCACACCTGTTGGCTTAAAAAAGGAAGGTCTGTCGGGATGCTCTACATCTGTCTGGAAGACATAAAAACATGGATGAATCTAAACTTTTTGCTCTTAAATTCTGACAAAACAGAAGTTTCTGTCTTTGGACCAGAAGTTCTTAAACAGAAACTGATTAGTCAATCACTTCATCTGGATGGCATTAAATTGGCCCCCAGTAATAACGTAAAGAACCTCGGCGTTATTTTTGACCAAGACTTGACATTGAAATCCCATATTAAACAGGTTTCTAGGATTTCTTTCTTTCACCTCCGGAATATTGCTAAAAGTAGAAACATCCTGTCCAGGAGTGATGCTGAGAAACTAGTCCATGCATTTGTTACCTCAAGGCTGGACTACTGTAATTCTTTACTATCAGGAAGTCCACAAAATGCCATTAAAAGCCTTCAGTTGATCCAAAATGCGGCAGCAAGAGTTCTGATGAATATTAAAAAGAGAGATCACATTTCTCCTGTTTTAGCTTCCCTTCATTGGCTCCCTGTTAAATCCAGAATAGAATCTAAGATCCTCCTTCTTCCATATAAAGCCCTTAATAATCAGCTCCATCATACATCAGAGATCTGATTGTTCCATATGTTCCTAACAGAGCCCTTCGCTCTCAGACTGCAGGTTTACTTGTAGTTCCTAGGATTTCTAAAAGTAGAATGGGAGGCAGATCTTTTAGTTATCAGGCTCCTCTCCTGTGGAACCAGCTCCCAGCTTTAGTCCGTGAGGCAGACACTCTGTTTACTTTTAAGGCCAGGCTTAAAACTTTCCTTTTTGATAAAGCTTATAGTTAGAGTGGCTTAGGTCATCCTGAGCTATCTCTGTAGTTATGCTGCTATAGGCTTAGACTGCTGGAGGACAGACTTACCCATTTTCTTCACTCTGCTACTTTTCTCTCCTACTACTCTCCAGTTGTATTATTTGCTGTTATTTCGACTGTTAACTTTGTTTTCTCTCAGTGTTTTTCTCTCCATAGAAGATATACCTGGTCTGGTATCCTGCTTGGCTGCAATGCCCTGTTGGACGGGGGGCATCGACTGGGATGATCCTCCCAGTAACTGAACATCCACTGTGTCCTGTTATCAACTCTTTACTTTTTGTAACATAGAAAGTTCTCTTATATCAGATCTTCTGTTCCTTCTGTATCTCTGCTCTGTCTTCTCAAACCCCCAGACGGTCGTGGCAGATGGCCGCTCCTACTGAGCCTGGTTCTGTTGGAGGTTTCTTCCTGTTAAAGGGGAGTTTTTCCTCTCCACCGTCGCTACATGCTTGCTCAGTATGAGGGATTGCTGAAGGATTGCTGTGGTTGGAAAGTCTGCATCAACGGGGCCCAACCTCACGCCAATGACTGACGCAATCTGCTGGGATTCCTTAAATAGGAAACTTTTTAACTGATTGGAATGTTTGTATAAATGTATTGAAATGACTTCTTGTTAAGTGCCTTGAAATGACATCTGTTGTGAATTGGCGCTATATACATAAACTGAATTGAATTAAAATTTGCACTCAATGCATACATTTTATATATGCAGCTGAAACAGGTAGCCTAGTGTATCCCAAATGCATCCTTATTAACATTTAAACATTACAATCATTATGGCCTTAAGTAAATATTCTTTTGGGTCGAGGTGTGGCTAAAGCTTTATTCTTTATCATTTAATGTCTAATTCTTAAGTTGGTTATATGCTTGTTTTATACAGTCTTGTTTTATACAGTCTGATCTAAACACTTCCATTACCTGTCACTTCCCCTTTGTGGGAAAATAAAAGGATTATTCATTTAGTTAAGCATTACCGTATTTTAATTTGGAAAGCTCATGTTTGAAAGAGGAAGTGGTGTTATGCAAAAAAACAACAACTGATTGACTAATCCGCGACTCGTTAACATCCACGAAGTAACTGGAGATTATGGACTAAACTTTTCATCAAAACAGGTGTTTAACGTTATACAGGTCCTTCTCAAAAAATTAGCATATTGTGATAAAGTTCATTCTTTCCATAATGTAATGATAAAAATTTAACTTTTATATATTTTAGATTCATTGCACACCAACTGAAATATTTCAGGTCTTTTATTTTTTTAAACTGATGATTTTGGCATACAGCTCATGAAAACCCAAAATTCCTATCTAAAAAAATTAGCATATTTCATCCGACCAATAAAATAAAAGTGTTTTTAATATAAAAAAAGTCAACCTTCAAATAATTATGTTCAGTTATGCACTCAATACTTGGTGGGGAATCCTTTTGCAGAAATGACTGCTTCAATGCGGCGTGGCATGGAGGCAATCAGCCTGTGGCACTGCTGAGGTGTTATGGAGGCCCAGGATGCTTCGATAGCGGCCTGAAGCTCATCCAGAGTGTTGGGTCTTGCGTCTCTCAACTTCCTCTTCACAATATCCCACAGATTCTGTATGGGGTTCAGGTCAGGAGAGTTGGCAGGCCAATTGAGCACAGTAATACCATGGTCAGTAAACCATTTACCAGTGGTTTTGGCACTGTGAGCAGGTGCCAGTCTTGCTGAAAAAATGAAATCTTCATCTCCATAAAGCTTTTCAGCAGATGGAAGCATGAAGTGCTCCAAAATCTCCTGATAGCTAGCTACATTGACCCTGCCCTTGATAAAACACAGTGGACCAACACCAGCAGCTGACATGGCGCCCCAGACCATCACTGACTGTGGGTACTTGACACTGGACTTCAGGCATTTTGGCATTTCCTTCTCCCCAGTCTTCCTCCAGACTCTGGCACCTTGATTTCCCAATGACATGCAAGTACTTTGGACCACTGAGCATAAGTCCAGTGCTGCTTCTCTGTAGCCCAGGTCAGGCGCTTCTGCCGCTGTTTCTGGTTCAAAAGTGGCTTGACCTGGGGAATGCGGCACCTGTAGCCCATTTCCTGCACACGCCTGTGCACGGTGGCTCTGGATGTTTCTACTCCAGACTCAGTCCACTGCTTCCGCAGGTCCCCCAAGGTCTGGAATCGGTCCTTCTCCACAATCTTCCTCAGGGTCCGGTCACCTCTTCTCGTTGTGCAGCGTTTTCTGACACACTTTTTCCTTCCCACAGACTTCCCACTGAGGTGCCTTGATACAGCACTCTGGGAACAGCCTATTCGTTCAGAAATGTCTTTCTGTGTCTTACTCTCTTGCTTGAGGGTGTCAATGATGGCCTTCTGGGCAGCAGTCAGGTCGTCAGTCTTACCCATGATTGCGGTTTTGAGTAATGAACCAGGCTGGGAGTTTTTAAAAGCCTCAGGAATCTTTTGCAGGTGTTTAGAGTTAATTAGTTGATTCAGATGATTTGGTTAATAGCTCGTTTAGAGAACCTTTTCATGATAGGCTCATTTTTGAGATAGGAATTTTGGGTTTTCATGAGCTGTATGCCAAAATCATCAGTTTTAAAACAATAAAAGACCTGAAATATTTCAGTTGGTGTGCAATGAATCTAAAATATATGAAAGTTTAATTTTTATCATTACATTATGGAAAAGAATGAACTTTATCACAATATGCTAATTTTTTGAGAAGGACCTGCATTTATAGCCTTCCACCCCAGTCTAAGAACAACGTTATTAATGCTTCATCAGTGTCGGGATCTATTGTGATTGTTTACAGCCAGAGAATCGCGACACATCGGTTGTAAGAAAGAAGTTTGTGGCTTAATTAGCTGGTTAGCACCAAGCCTGCAACAGACTTTATTTCAGATTATTTTTACCACATTTTAGTTAATAACTCGCTGGCTAAGATGAACCTTAGAGTGTTTACTCACGTTGTTTCTTATGTGTTTTCTGTATATTACTCAAAAGACTGAAATACTTTCATACTGCTACTCGGATCTGTATTAACTTGAGTTGGTTTTCAACATATATCCGATTCTAAACGTGCATTTTCCGTGTTATTTCTATTTACTACTGAGTAGGCTACGTTTATCAAAATAATTATTTAAACATTGAAACCATCGCTCATCTAGTTTATTGCGGATTGGCATCGTTTCTCAAAAAATTTAAAGAAATCTTCAAGCTAAGGATCTCGGACCAAATGCGGCCGCCACTCATTCATGAACACAGAGTAACTCCTGAGGGGTTTGTTTCAGTTTAAGGTCGAACCAGTTTTAATCAGCTACAATAGTTCAAATTTTATATTACCATTTACCTTTGTGCATTGTCCCCCAGCATACAGCATACCCATTTAAGTCCTTATCACCCATTATTAATAATGTTTAAACTAGAAAAAAAAAAAAAACACAAACTGGTAGTGGTCAGTGTCTCCTTCATATTTTCCTGTTCCCCCTTATGGTCCTAGAGTATTTTAGAAATCCTGAAAGCATTTAAGAACGGTATCTATTGCAATACATTCTTCTCAAATATTCTCACTTTCCATTTACATTGCAGCAGAACAACAACTTCAAAAGTTTAGAATGCCATTTACAGAACATGTATTGTCAAATGGATTAAAAAAGATATTTCAAATCTTTTTATAAAAAATACTATGCAGAAAAATTCTCACAACAGGCCTCAAATAATTTAGGCTGTGATAAAAGCCAAGAGAGCTACAACAAAACCTAAATGTAAGTAAGTAAGTAAGTAAAGTTTATTTATAAAGCACTTTTCACAAAACCAGAAGTCAAAGCGCTGAACAACATAAATCACAGAAAAAGAAGTACAAAAGCAGGATACATCTAAAAATTTATATAAATAACAGTAAAAAGAATCACAATAAAATCATGACATAGTAACATTTATTATACTGCAATGAGTAGCATTTAAAGTTAGATTTTATTAATATTAGAACATGGTATGGGTTAGATATTTCTTAGTCTTTACAGTTACTCAAAACATTTTAACTAAAAGAAGAAGAATTCCCCCCCATGACTTTACAGTTCTACATCGTCATTTGCATTGAACTGAATTCCGCTTAGTAAGAGTGTAAATTACAGTGTGTTACACATAACACAATTCACAGTCTGGTCCACTTATGTTGAAAAACAATTGATTCAATTGAGATCAAATGTTTGTTGGAAAGGAAGGAAACAGTTCAACTTGTACATATAATTTTGTATGAAGATCAATACACAATTACCAAAGTCCTAAGTTCAACAGCAGGCAAATATCATTAAATTACTTTCCAAAGAAAACCACCTTCATATGCCTCCGTGCAAGTGCTTCTCCTATTCCTGCCACTTTTGAAAGGTAACCGCAGACTTCTTTGACTTGCTTGTCAGTGGTCATTGGGTCCAACTGCTCATTTCTGTAAGTGTCTTCAATAAAGATTCCACTTTCCTTAATGTAGGTCCCAAGTTGTTCAAATATTCCATTGATCTTATTCTTCGCAGTGACAAAATGCTTCAGTGGTGAAACATTTATTTCAGCCATTATTCAATTTTTCTTCTTGCATTGAAATTGTAAGGAGCTGGGTCTTGATACAGATATAGACATGACACTTGATCAGTCTTTTCTCACGAACAAACCCTTTGCATCCTGGGTTCGGATAAGGTTGAAATCTTCTCATGCACACAGGCAGTGAAGGTTATGTGACTATCTGAGCTATGAACTTGCTATTTCCGCCCTCTTCCTTCTCCCCGGCAATAGAGCTTCGCAAGAGGAAATGGAAGCAGCTCCCTTACAGCCTTTTAAATGTGAAAATGTATTGTTCAGGATTTTATTTTTACCCCTACACACCAAGTGATTATATATTATTTGCTTTCTTAAACTGAAAAGTGATACGTCACTGTTGATGAACAATTACGTTTTGTGTTGGATTTGCTTTTACTACAAGAAAGTAAAACAACTGTGTTAGGTCTCTGTAACTGTGTGCTGGGTGAGTGGGTGTGTCTGTTTTCATACCTCGTTTTTGCAAGGGGCATGACCGGCAGGTTCTGCAGCAGGTGCCTTCCATCAGACTTCATCATCTTTGCTAGTCTTAAGATGAGTGGATCCAGGAGACTGATGCCAGATGGTTCTCGCTCTATGCGTGGTACACAGGCCAGATCTTGTTTCTCGAACTTCTCGCTAAAGAATCTCTCTTAAAGTATTGTGTTCCAAGCTACTTACCTCTTTCGATCTCCTCCATAGAAACAGCCCTGGAATTCCTCCTCGTCCAAGGTTCCTCCAGTGAGTCCTGGATCCCTTCCTGGTCAGTCTCCGCTCCTCTTCACCTGAAACCAAACAAAGAACTCACCTTAACTCCACTGCTCTCCGATGGCTGCCTGTCCACCCTCCAACGTCTCCACCTACAAGAACAGCAAGACGCTTCAATACAAACCACCCACTCTCCAGCCGGACTCAGTTTGCATCTCCTGCATACCCCTTTTGAACTTTTACGAAGCCGACAGCCAAGTAAAACCACATTCATCATTCTCCCCTCCATAAATTATTCTTATTACTGAGACTTATCTCTTACCTATTCCCCTTCAGTTCCCATTTTCCATCGATGAGACTCAACCTCCTGGACTTTCACTCATCTCCTGTATTAGTTCCGAATAAAACCTTCTTAAAAAACCCAAACATGACAAACTGGCTGAACAGTGTCCAACAGCAGTAATTCAGTATGCTCATTCATTTGGAAAACAAACAATTAAATTCCCACATTTGTGTTCCTATTACGTTTAATTATTTATTACTATTTTAAAGAAAAGGGGTCCACGGAGTGTTTTTGCAGCTACAAGGGATCATACTTCTGAGCCTTCCTGGTAAGGTCTATAAGAAAATGTTAGAATATGAATTCCATTCACCATAGCCCCAAATAAGCCAAAAATATATACATTTAAGCACCTTCCAAACTCAGATACGCACAGGTAACCTCCCAAGCCACTTATCCATACCTTGTTGGGCCAAATCTCGAACATGACTCCTCCCCTGTGGACAAGGTGGTCAGTCCATTCTAGAGAAAAGGCAAAAAAGAATGAGAACCAGCCTGATTTGCACTGTGGTTCAGTTTATTAACTGAAATTGAATTGGTTGTCATAACCAAAACTTCCAAACTCACGGGACCACTGTATTGTTCTAATTGATGGCCCCTAAAAAAGCATTTCAGGCATAATAATGTTTACTTAAAACAGTGAGACGACACCCCTTTAATTACAAAGTCAGGTGCCTTATATTAAGACCAACAGGGCACAATATGATACATATACAATCGTCCCCACTTATATAATTTCCTGTGTTTACCCACCAGAGTGTGAAAAAACCATCAGATTTCTAGGATCAAACCTTCTCTCCTGACCTCTTGCCCACTTATTCTGGAAGGAGACACAGAACACTTTACAGCTTGAGATCAATGCAGTACTAGCAAAATTTCTAATACGGCCCACTAAATGCTCCGACGCTTGAATGTTCCCCAGATAAGATTAGTATTTACCTTTTTTCCATTTATTTAAACCCTAAGTAGCCTAAGGTTATCAGACCAGTCATCAATATTAATGTTACCCAGCAAAAACCTAAAGTTTCATGTTTTAGCTGTGTTCAAATTCTAAACAATGTTTTACTGTTGCTGCTCACAGCATAAAGGGGGTGTTTACATTAGCGCTTTGCAAGTTGATAAAAGTTTCGTCCTTCAGAGTTGTGGCAAATTCTAAGCAGTGTTACTGTAAAAGGTCCTATTTACTTTGGCAAGGCAAGGCAAGGCAATTTTATTTGTATAGCACACTTTCAACAGCAGGGCAATTCAAGGTGCTTTACATGATTTGGTGATTTAGAAACACACATTACACATGATACACAATAAAGCAAGAGAAAAATAAAAAAAGCAAGAGAGCATGAACACATTTCATACATATGACATCAAGCATTTACTCGAAGGCAATTCTAAACAGATGGTTTTTAGTCTCGATTTAAAGCAGTTCAGAGTTTCAGCAGCTCTACACTCGTCAGGAAGTCTGTTCCAGATAAGGGGAGCATAAAAACTGAAAGCTGCTTCTCCATGTTTGGTTCTGAGTCTAGGGATGTTTAGTAGGCTAGAGTTGAAGTGGTCTTGGTGGTTGGTACCGTGACAACAGGTCTTCAACATATTTTGGTGCTAAGCCATGTAATGATTTATAAACTAGTAAAAGTATTTAGAAGTCTATTCTCTGAGCTACAGGGAGCCAGTGTAAGGACTTTAGAACTGGGGTGATGTGCTCTACTTTCCCGGTTCTAGTCAGGAACGCGAGCGGCAGCGTTCTGGATCAGCTGCAGCTGTCTGACTTTTTAGGCAGACCTGTGAAGATGCTGTTGCAGTAATCAATCTGACTAAAGATAAACGCATGGATGAGTTTTTCTAGGTCGTGTTGCAAAATCAGTCCTTTAATCCTAGAAATGTTCTTCAGGTTATAGAAGGCTGACCTTGTTATTGCCTTTATGTGACCCTGGAGATTCAGGTCTGAGTCCATTACTACAACTAGGTTTCGAGCCTGATCAGTAGTTTCTAACTGTATTAATTGAAGCTGTGTGCTGACTCTTGATCGTTCCTCCTTGGGTCCAAAAATAATCACTTCAGTTTTGTTTCTATTCAGCTGGAGAAAGTTATGGCACATCCATCCATTTATTTGGTCAATGCATTGATTTAGGGTTTGAATGGGTTCAAAGTCACCTGGTGACATTGTAATGTAGAGCTGAGTGTCATCCGCGTAGTTATGGTAGCTAATGTTATTGGTTGCTATAATCTTGCCTAGTGGGAGCATGTAGATATTAAATAAGAGGGGCCCCAGGATGGAGCCCTGGGGCACCCAACATGTGATTTCTGTTCGTTCTGATGAAAAGTTTCCTATTGAAACATAGAAGTCCCTGTTCTTTAGGTAAGACTCGAACCAGCCAAGTACTGTATCAGAGAGTCCGATTCAGCTCTCCAGTCGTTCCAATAAAATATCATGATCAACAGTGTCAAATGCTGCACTGAGGTCCAACAGAACCAGCACTGTGGTTCTTCCACAGTCTGTATTTATGCGGATGTCATTGAATACTTTGACAAGGACAGTCTCGGTGCTGTGGTGAGCGCGGAAACCAGACTGAAAAACATCAAAACGGTTTGTCATTGTTATGAAGCCATTTAACTGCTGAAACACAGCTTTTTCAATAATCATACTGATGAATGGAAGATTAGAGATTGGCCTGTAGTTCTGCATTAACGTGTTGTCCAGATTCTTCTTCTTTAGCAGTGGTTTAATAACTGCTGTTTTTAAAGCTTGAGGGAAGAGACCTGATAGCAGGGATGAGTTCACTATTTGAACAAGATCAGACCCAATAACAGAAAGAACTTTCTTTAGAAAAGCTGTGGGTAGGATATCAAGACAGGAAGAGGAGGAGCTTAATTGGTTAATGATTTTTTTCAAGGCTGTTTTGGTTTAATTCGTGGAATTCAGACATTTTCTCTACATTGTTGCTGATTGGGGATGGCACCGGTTGTGGGTTCGATATTGAGGTACAGATTGACCGTCTAATTGTTAGAATCTTTTCAGTGAAAAAGCTGCAAACTCATTGCAGGCCCTGGTAGAGTTTAGTTCAGGGGCTACTGTCACTAAAGGATTAGTTAGTCTTTCCACTGTTGCAAATAGAGTCCGTGCATTATTAATGTTTCTGTTGATGATTTCAGAAAAGAACGATTCCCTAGCATCTTTTATAGTTAGCTGATATCTATTCAGTCTCTCTTTGTAGATCTCACAGTGGACCTGGAGTCGAGTTTTCCGCCATTTTCTCTCGGCTCATCGACACTCTTTTTTCACTACATACCAGTGGATTACTTGTCCACGGAGACTTTTTTCTACCTGAGACTACTTTCACTTTAGTTGGAGCAATGGAATCCATGATGTCTGAGATTTTCGCAAGGAAATTATCTACCAACATATTTACTGAGTTTGAGTTGGGAGATGAGGGGGATGTGGTGGAAGGGTAAATACGTTTAAAGGTTTATACTGAACTGTCCCCTAGAAAACGCTTTTTTATAGTGGTCTTACTGTGGCTGGATAATTCAGCAGAGATGGTACTTTAAAAGAAAATACAGAAATGGTCAGATAACGCAATATTAATTACAGAGATGTTGGAAATATTTAAACCTTTGCTGACAATTAAGTCCAGAGTGTGTCCTTTATTGTGTGTTGGTTGTTTGACATGCTGGGTCAGGCTGAAGTTGTGGAGAGTATCATCTAATGTTTTTGCTTGTCTATCTTGGGGGTTGTCGGTATGGATGTTAAAGTCCCCCACAATGATTAGTTGGTCATAGTCGACACATATTACAGAAAGAAGGTCATTGAAATCATTAAAGAAGTTAGAGTTAAGTTTTGGTAGTTTATATAAACTTAGAAATAAAGCTTTGTTGGGCTCATTTATCTGGGTGGCTAGGTATTCAAAAGAATCAAACGTGCCCAGAGTTACCTTTTTAAAGTTCATTGAGTTGTGAAAGATGGTGGCTACACCTCCACCTCGTCTGTGCTTTCTGTTCTCGCTTAAGAAATTGTAATTTGGAGGACTAGATTCTATTAATGAAGTTGTTTCGTTATTTTCATCTAGCCAAGTTTCTGATAAAAAATGGCGTGTAAATTATGCTCAGTGATGAAGTCATTGATAAGAAAAAACTTCCCGGATAGAGATCTAATGTTTAATAAAGCTAACTTAAGTATTGTGATGATGGGCAGCTGAACCTTCTGACAGGTTATCAATTTGAGATTTTGTTTAATATGAGAGCGTGTGGTTAACGGTTTATGTTTCCTGCTGCTGATAATCACTGATATAGCCTCAGGGGTGCCGGGCAAATTCTGGGAGACGGTAGGGGTGGATTTATTGCCCGGTTCCCTCAAATATCAAATATCTGTAATAATCAGTGGGGGGAAGCTCCCAGGCTTATTGACACTAGACCCAGGCGTTTGGTGTAGTCTAAGTTTAGGTGTTAATTGTGTCCCAAATTTGATTTGCTCGTTCAGTCTGTCTGTAAAGTTTCTAAACAGAGACTCATTTGATGTGGCTGAGTCACAGGAAGATGAAGACTTAATCTCTGATGGTTGTTTATCTGTTCGGTCCTGTGGTGTCATCATGACTTGCTGTTTTTGTTCTGATATCCATGGGCGCCTCAAGGTCAGCTTTTGGGAGCAAGTGTTTTGCTTTCGGATTTTGATAAGAAAAAATGTTTGCTGCTAAGAGCCTTACTCCGGCTTTATTCAGATAACGCATCCCTTCTTTGAACAGATGATTAGCACTTCCAAATACTTTGAAATTATTAATAAATGTGAACAACTTCTCAGCTGATTGTTTCTTCAACCATTTATGGAGCATGCGGAGTCTGCTAAATCTTTCATCATTCCCTTCAGGGACTGGTCCGCTGATGAGGATGTTTACGTTAAGTCCATCAAGTCTCTGTAGGAGATCAGAAAAAACTCACTTCAGAATCTCTGATTGTCTCATCGCGATATCTGCTGATCCAGCGTGAATGACGAGCTTTTCCAAAGCAGGATGTTGGTCCAGGATTTTAGGGATTTTTTCTGATATTTCTCTCACTGTATTTTTGTAGCAGCTATAAACTCTGGTGTTCTTGCTACAAAAAGCTTAAATTCCATTAATTGATCCGTCTTGTATGATAACAGTCTTTGCTGGGGGGGCTCTTACTTTGTTATGTGTCCGTTTGATGTGGCTGGGTTTCTCCTGGTGTCTTTGACTGGTCCCGGGATTCCAGGTGGAGAAATATCTCTTGTTTTTGGCTGAAACCTCTTTTGTTTACTTTTAGCAGAAGTGGTTGGTTAATGTTCACAGTTCTAAGATTTATTACTTTCTCATAACATGAACCCCAAAATACAAGGAAAAAATAACCATAATTGTCCCAGAGAAAAATATGTCTTTACTGTCAGTCAGGGTATAATTCACAACCTATTCTAAATGCCACAATTTACTCTTTGCTATTTGTTCTAAAGTGGGAACTTCCATTTCTAAGTCAGTGCACACAAGCTGCAATAGCTAACGAAACTTGTAATTAGTGTAATAACAGCTCTATCAAATAACTTTCAACAAAAATGAAAGAAAATAAAATGTGGACTCTCCTGAAAGAGAGCATTAGGAGAGAAAAGAAAAGACTCTTGTCCATTTACCAGTGGTAAATCCCGGAAGACAGATGATCAGTTCACTATCTTGCCTTAAAAAACAAGATGTGCAACACATTCTTTAGATTCTGATTAGACTAAACTCACCAGATGACGAATTATTATCACCTTTACAGACCAGTAGCAGGTCCGCTGTCTGCTTTACCCCATAACAAATAAATTAAGTTTAGTTGCACATTAACTCTCCCTTAAAAATTACAACACAATAAAAAAAATAGATCAACATAAAAAATAAAAAGAATCAGGAATTATGGCATGCTTCCATCGAGACCCCAAGAAGAATACATATATAACAAAGCAATAGATTTTGCTGTAATAAACCTAGTAGGCTTAGTAGCTGCTGCAGCACGAACAAAATCATGTAGTCCACCATTATTGTTGTTGTAGTTGCGTGTGACGCAGCCGACACGTGATGTGATGACATCATTTCACAAAATGTACGGATTGACTGTACACACGAAACCGCAAGGGTGTCATTTTCAGATTTCTATACTTTGGTACCCGGTTTAAAAAAATAGCGGTTTCTGCTTTCCGTGTGGAAGAAACGCTAATAAGATAAACAAATTGTGCCTTAGGGGTGTCACTGACGGACATGGGTTACTGGACTGGTGGCTGTGCTGTGCCTGGGTAGGGTCTGGGGTGGGCCTGTGGATTCGGGGCTCTGGGGCACCGCGCCCCATGGCTGTGGTCGGCCGACGTGGGGTCTCTGATGCCTGTGGGGGTCGGGGCCGGCTGGCGGCCGGCATGTGCAGCCGCCTCTCTCTTTTTCTCTGGGCCGATTGTCATCGCCGGTCCTTGTATGGCGTCTCGCCTTGTTTGCTGGTTGTGGTGCCTGGCTGCTGGTCGCGGCGGCTGGGTGGCTTTTTTGGGCCTGATCAGTCCTTTTTCGCACTGGACTTAGCTCCTGGGTCTTGGTCTATGTGCGCTGCGGAGCACTGGGGTTGGACGTTTGGCCGGGTTCGGTCGGACTTGCGGGTTGACTGGCCGGGTAGTGGGCGTGCAGGGCAGGTGAATGGGGCTGGTGGATGTCGGCCTGGTGGGTCGGCCGCCCGGTTCATCGGTTTGCTCCTGGTCTGGGCAGGTACGTTGCCGGGGTTTGGGCTGCGGGGGCCTCCGATGCGCAGTTGGCGCTGGGGGCCTCCTTTGCTGGCGAGGAGGCTATTGCTAACTAGCGACAGGTGCTCACCCCCTACGAGGGCACTTGGATGGGGGGGAGGGGCGTGCGGGAGGGGGGGGGGGCTAGTGGGCGATTTCAACCTGGGTGAGTAGTGTCTTTTGTGTTCTGATAGTAGTCAGGGTGGGTTTAGTTCTCCTTCTGGGATGGGGCTGGGGGGACTGTCTCGGGGTCCGTGGGGCTTGGTGGTGCTGTGGCCATGGGCCCCGAGTTGAACGTGCCATGGCCTCCCTCCCCTGGTGGATCCCGGTGAACAGCGGTGCCTATTGGGGTCAGTGGGGGAGCTGGCTCCCTGGGAAGACATTTTGTCTCCCAATCCTTCCCTCCCCATCCCCGAACACCTCTGTCCACCCGCTCCATCAGTTTACCACTCATATAGGGTCTTGGGGCATGGGCACACCACTGGGGTGCCCATGCCCGTGGCGTCCGTGGCGTCCTGGGTCCCAATTTGAGTATACAATAACACACACAGCGACACACAAGTAGGGACTTTGGGGTGGGCACACTTTTCGGCATCCAGAGGGGGAACGGTTCAATCAGCTTCACCTCTGGTTCCGGTGCCCACTGTTAAACCACATATAGACACTGAGGGCTAGGGGTGGGGGTTGGGGGATGTGTGGCTGCCTTCCCCACATCCCACCCCTCTGTTTTAAATGCACATTATAACAACACGCATCAACACCATACTCGAGCGGGAGGATGGAGGCTAGGGGTCTTTTTACACCCCTGTTCGCTACGGGCCATCAGGGGTTGGGGTCCGGAGGAGGAACAGGTGGTCTGGTCGGGGTCCTGGGCTGTCAGGATGCTTCGCCACTGTGGGGCCCTTGGTGGTCTGCCTGTCTCTGTCCTAGAAGGTAGAGGGTCCATCTCCGGGGTCCGGGGGCTGGTGGCTCTACTGGGGCATCGGTACCTGGGCCTGGGAGCATGAAGTGCTAAGAGGGAGGGAACGTATGACTGTGTCTGTATGTCTTTGTCTACCTGTCAGGTTGGGTCTTGGGCTGTCCTCTCGCCTGGCGCACCTCAGGCCTTGCATTTAATGCGGGGCCTATTTCCCCTCTGTCACTCCCCGCCAGTGACGGATGCTCCTGCCTAATGGTGCGTCGGTGGTCAATCCGGTTCGGACCTGGTGCGTGCCTGGCCGGGCCTGGGGGGCCGGTGTGTCAGTCGGCCGATGCGCTGGGCCAATATCTTCCTTTGGTTGGTTGGGGCACCTCTTTTAGGGGTGCCAGGTTTGGGATTGTTGGGTGGTGCATGCTCTGTGGCTCGGCGGGATACGGATCCAGCGTCTCTGCTCGTTCGATCACCTGTTCTGTCCGCACCGTGGGTGGTCGGTTCATTGGCGGGTTGGACTGGCCCTGGTCTTTGTTGGATGCTTGGTCTCGGCACTCTGCATTGTGCGGGATCAGGACTCGGGAGCTGGCACAACTTGGTGTCCAGGTGCTGGCTGAGCCCGACCTGGGGATGCTGTACATCAGCTGCGACTATTGGTGGGGTGCCCCGACGAGGGGCAGGGGTGGGGCGCTGGGATGTTGCCAGTGGGGATTGGCCTAGGGTGGTGGTGGCGCGTGGCGGCCGCGGCCCCTGTGGTGCCGGGGGCCCCTCGTCGGCCGGTCCCTTGTCAGGTCCCTGCTGGGGGGTGGGGCGCCCCTAGGCTCCGGCTCTCCCGGTTCATGGACCGGCCCGCCCTGGTGCGGCTGGTTGCCGGCGGGGCCCGTTTGCTCGTCACTGCTACCCCCGGGCCCCTGCATAGTAGCCGCTGGATGTTCCCCTGGGGTTCTCCTTTGCTCCTCTCTTGGGGGATGCGGTCGGCCCCGCCTGGGGCTCTGGGGGTCATTTGGATGTCTTGGCTCCGATCTCCTTCATGTCTGCATCAATTCCTGGGAGACGGATTGATACCTGCTCACACCAGCTATCGAACACTCTTATGGAGAAACCTTATATGCACCAGCATGTTAACACACACACATAGATGTGGGGTCTCTGGTGTTTACAGATATGTTCTTGGGCTGAGATTATCATTACTAGAGCTTGATTAATCGGTACCATGAGTTTTTCTGTGACATTGTTGTTGTATTTTTATATCCAATTTTGTGTGATGTGGTTGTGTAGTTCTTAGTTCACGATGTTTGGTTTGTTTTGTCGATGTTCCTTTTTCGTGTTTTGTTTTTTTCCCCTCTCTCTGCCGTCCTGTGGGTATGGAGGGAGACTTCAATGTTTTCCTGTGTTTTCTTTGTTCCCCTTCCTCTCTTGTATTTTCAACTGACCCTCTCTTTTGACTTTTTTGTTTTCCTCTTTCTCTTCATCTTCTTTCTTTCTTCCCCTTAATTTTCCGTCTCCACGTCCATAACATCAGGAAATAAAAAACCCAGCAATTCATAATAAAGATTTTTCACACACATATCAAGTGGAGTACTATAGCAAAAGCTGTAGTGCTCCGCTTGTGAAAGTAAATCTGTTGGGCTTCTACTTGGTACTCAGACACCAATTCTGAGCTCCACACTGCAAAACAGGATACCCAAAAAAAAAAGATATAAAATTTATACGTATACAGAAAAACGCATCTCCAGGCCCTTACTTTCCTATGGGAGTGTGCGTGTGTATGTGTGTATCATAAGCAGGTGTCACAGAGAGAAAATACAGGCTACAGTCTGCAAGCATTTCTTAATTCCATTTGAGCTGTGTGTTTTTTGTCCTGCCTGAATTTTGCTGGGTCATCTGCAGGCCTGCAGGCCCGGGACCAGAACCCCCCACCTCCGATCCAGCTCCAGCACACAGCCATGTAGCAGGAGGGGGGAAAAAAACCAAGGCCCCTATGTAAAACGATCTCACCTGAGGAAGAGATCTCCCCTCAGCCCACTGGTCAGCCCGCCTTGCATTCAGGCCGGAGTCCGGCCTTCACCTTTGTTACGGCTGCCAAACCTCTCATTCCAGTCTTTTAAATCCCTGGCTCTGATGCTGCTACCCCAACAGATGATGGCTGAAGAGATTACACTCTCCACAACAGACTTGTAGAAGATCTGCAGCATCTAGCTGCAAACCTTGAAGGACCTAAGGTTCCTCAAGAAGTACTGTCTGCTCTGTCCCTTCCTGTAGACGGCTTCACTGTTCAGTCTCCAGTCCAGTCTGTTATCAAGGTGAACTCCGAGGTATTTATACTCCTCATCCACCTCCACTTCTTCTCCCATGATGGAAACAGTGTTTGACTTATCCCTGTTTCTTCTGAAATCTACAATCATCTCCTTTGTTTTGTTCACATTCAAGGTAAGACGATTGTTTCCACACCATGTCACAAAGCGGTCCACCAGCTCTCTGCATTAAGCTTCTTGTCCATCTCTGATACACCCGACAATTGCAGAGTCATCTGAGTATTTCTGCAGATGACAGGTCTCTGATTTGTACTGGAAGTCTGAGGTGTACAGATTGAAAAGGAATGGTGAGAGTACGGTCCCCTGTGGTGCTCCTGTGCTGCTGACCAACTGGTTTGACACACAATTCTTCAACTGACCCACTGGTTAGACACACAATTCTTCCCCAGGTGCTCGGGGCTGGACCGGAGGCAGGGGCCCGACCCCGGGTTACATCAGCAGCCTGAAGAAAAACACAGGACAACTCAGCAAAATTTATCAGCAGTTCTACAATGGAATGTGTAACAATAACAGTGTGTGTGTGTGCCATTCTGCATTATACCAAGCCATCAAACAAATGATCTTAATGCTCAAATACTGCCTAGTTCTGGAAGAAACAAATAGGAGTAAATAAAAGAGACATAAACAAATTACATACATTTTAGATTTTCTTTTAGATTATCTAAATTCCTCCCCTGGGCCCATTAATTGTTTTACTTTGTCGACATATTGGACTGTCTGGAGGTGAAGTGCTGCTAGATTACATACCCCATTTGTCTGAGTGCCCAGTTTCGATAAAGGGACGTCTCCCCCCCCCCAATCTGCTTTCTTTTGTTTAGTGGAAAAAAGCCTAAAAACAACTGAAGATAGCTGACCTTCCCAGGACGCTAGCAGCTCCCTTGACCCCATCCCTGCCGGTCCATTCCGTTTGCTAAGGCTACGTTGAGCGCCAAGTGTAATGGCAGAAAATACCTTAGGGTTTCCATAATAAAGAAGACTGAGTCCCAGAAGGCGTTTAAGTATGTAATACAACATGCTTTGGCCAAAACTTGGAGGGGACAGATTGCTCATGCATCGCCCTACCCAACCTTTCTGACTAACAGCTTAAATAGTATTCAGCAATCACTGTTTATCTCAGCAGCACGTCTTCTCCAATCTTCACGCCAAGCCTCTGGACAGCTGCTTCATGCGAGTCTGATAGCGAGGCATGAAGCAGCACATCCGAGGCTAGACTGTTATCTTGCTGCCCCGGCGTCTGTCTCTCTGATGACCTGCCACATCTTTATCAGAAACATTAAGTTGGAACAATAACCTTGTCATCTGCCCTAGATGCATTCACTAGACAGAGAGTATATACTTAAATCCTAATTACATAAGAAATTTTCCACCACACTAGTTTCTGGGCCGGACATCTGCTCTCCCTCAAAGATAATCCATACCTGGTGAATGCAATGACTCTAAGCTTCCCGTCCTGTTCCTGGTACAATGCCGCACCCTATCCAAGAGCGCTTGCATCAGTATGGAATAGGTATGCCAGAGAAGGATCGGCAAAACAGAGAACTGGTGCAGACGAAGGCTTGTAAACGAGCATGTTAAATGCTTGTTTACAATTTTGGTTTCATCGTTCACCAAAAGGCTGGTTCGGACTACAATGTAGTTTGGTAGACGTTTGGATCTTGGACTTCTTAACAGGAGTGTAGCCATGGGTAAGATCGTTTAGGGGTTTTGCAATGATGGCATAATCTTTAATGAACCGGCGTCAGTACCCAGCAAATCCAAGAAAAGATTGTAGTTCTTTCAGGTTTTTGGGAACTGGCCAGAATTTGATGGAGGCAATCTTTTCCGGATCTGTTTCAAATCCTTTTTCTGACACAATGTGTCCAAGATATCGAACTGAAGTTTGGAAGAATTTGTACTTCTCCGGGGAAAGCTTCAACCCCTACTCCTTCAACCGGTTTAGTACTCGAAGTAGTCTTCTCTCATGTTCCACCAGGGAGTCTGAAAATATAATCCGATCATCAAGAAACACCAACACTTCCTTTAAATGAAGTTCACCCATACATTTCTCCATCAAACGCTGGAACATACTGGGAGCATTGGTGACCCCTTGATGCATCCTTTTGAACTCCCAGTAGCCTAAAGGTTTGACGAAAGCAGTCTTGGGCTTATCAGACTCATTCATCTAGATCTGATAATAGCCCGACTTCAGGTCGAGAACAGAAAGCCACTTTTCACGGGTGAGGGCAGTAAAAGAGTCTTCCAAATTGGGCAGAAGATAGGCATCCTTTATTTTGTGAAGATTGAGCTTATGATGGTCGATACACAACCAAACATCACAATTTTTCTTCCTGACGACCACCCACTACAATGTACACACACCTGACGGAATTGACCTTGAACCACCACAACCAATAAGGACAAGATCAGTGGGTTGCAGAGTAGCGTTCTGGAGCACATCATGATGCAAAAGTTTGGGAATCAAATTAGTGCTGATTGTGCAGGCCATGGAGCTACTATCAAGCAATGCTTTAACTGAAACTTTGCCACCCAGAGTCACATTTTCATAGAACAGTTCATCATGCTGTCTTAGCTTGTGGGTGTTCTGAAGAATGGGTCGATGTCCGAGCTGTCGTTCCTCACAAACGGTGTGGTATACAGACTCCAAATCATCAAAATCAGTCTCATGGGGGACACTTTCAGGCCTAACACTTGCCCAAGCGAGACTCAATACAAGAGGCAATGCTTTCTGCAATAGAAAACCCAATTTGTGTTGCCATCTCTGCATAAAGGTTCTTTTTTGTAGGTTCAGTTTCTGATTCAGGATTCGGATTCAGCCCCCCTCAACAGGTTTCCCGTTTAACTCAGTAAAGGCAAACTTGGGTGTGGAGGAAACTGGGGCCTCCAGTAACCTTGCTCTACCCCTGCCAAATAAATGTGGAGGGGTAGAACCAACCGTCCCTCTACCCCTGCCAAAACTTGGAAAATCTGTCATTATGAAGCAGACCTCTTTTTTTTCGCAGGTATCACAAACAATTTACAAAAGGCAAAAAAAAAACAAATATGCTGACTCTAAGCTCAAAAAATGAGGGGGTAAGAAAAAACCATTCCGACTGAATATTGAGCAACCTACAAATATATTTACCCACCTAAAAAAATAGCCCAGCTTAAAAAAAAAACTAAACCACAATAAACAGCTAAGCAGGTTATGCAGCAGCTGCCTCAGGAATACACCACAAAACACTGATGCTGCACATTGGCTAGAAACAGCACAAAATCCACTCAGCACACTAAACTGCATTTTTTCTTTTTTTCTCATTTCACTTTTTGTTCGTATTCCTTTTCTTTTCAGTCTCCTCAAAGTGAAAACACAAAATCCCAATCTCAATGTTGGCAAATGGCGGAAAGAAAGGATGCCAGTCCTCCAGTTGCCAGCACAGTCCATGTGGTGATGCCCCAATTCACTCTCCAGGAAATAGACGGCCCCACCACAGACACAGAAGCTCAGGTCACGTCACCAGTGTAACCGGTTTCTGCTTCATTGCTTCTATATATCTGCCCAAATAAACCCCATGACTCTGCATTGTGTTGGTGTTAATGGAAGACAAGGAGTTTTCTGGCTGGTCAGTGGCAATTTATTTCCTGAATAGAAACATAACGGTATCGGGTCAGTGCAAATGGCTCCTCACACACAGCTCCATACAGCACACTCTGGTGTAGTCATTACAGACTGGTTGTGATTACTGCCGTCTATTATCTTATTAAATGCACAAATACAGAACAAGATAATAAATGATGTACCTGAATAGAAACATAACGCTGTCGGGTCAGTGCAAATGGCTCCTCACAGATTGCTCCATACAGCACACTATAACAAAGCCTCCCGTTAGCCTTTCGCGTTAGCATAACAGTATTTTACAATATCAAACAACGGAAAAACACACAAATTAGTGTCAGGCAGATGCCCACTAATTACCCGATACAGTGTGTTTCAGTTAGTTGATAAAACAAGTTTTACAAATCAAAACACATTTCTATGCTACGTTGTATGGAACAACACGACTCACTTCTGGTGTAGTCATTACAGACTGGCAGCGATTACTGCCGCCACTTTCTCATAAACGGCCACACCAAGGAGGTCGCCGTTTCCCCACTGTACAAATTTAAGGCAAGTGGAATGAAACCATATCAACTCTGTTACACGAGTGGCCATCTGCCACGACCGTCTGGGGGTTCAAGAAGACAGAGCAGAGACACAGAAAAAAACCGAAGAACTGATGTTGGAGTACTTTCTATATTAGAGAAAGTAAAAGGATGATAACAGGACAAAGGGGATGCTACGTTACTGGGAGCATCATCCCAGTCGTTCAACAGGGCATTGTAGCTAAGCAGGATACCAGACCAGGTGTAGCTTCTATGGAAAGAAAAAACGAAGTCAAGAGTCGAAATAACACCAAATAATGCAACTGGAGAGTAGTAGGAGAGAAAAGTAGCAGAGTGAAGAAAAGTGGTCAGTCTGTCCTCCAGCAGTCTAAGCCTATAGTAGCATAACTACAGAGATAGCTCAGGATGACCTTAGCCACTCTAACTATAAGCTTTATCAAAAAGGAAAGTTTTAAGCCTGGCCTTAAAAGTAAACAGAGTGTCTGCATCACGGACTAAAGCTGGGAGCTGGTTCCACAGGAGAGTATCATGGTTTCAGAGATTTTCCTGACCCACATGCAGAAGTCAGACTCAGATTATGATGAACAGTATAAAACAGGTTTTTATTAAATAAAAAATAAAGTCTTAGGGGGGAAAGCTGGGTATCTGTAAGTTAGAGTCCAGAGTTTATATTTGAATCTTTAAAGAGAAGATGCAGAAGAAAGAGGAGTTGACTTATAGTCCGTGGGGAGGTTTGTGAGCTCGAGGAGGAGGTTGGGTTCTGAGGCTGGAGCGACTGTGCAGGGATATAGATCCAGGATGAGGTTACCGAGTGAGTTTGACAATGCTGGAGAGTGGGCAGGCTGATGGCAACCTGGTGGTAGGCGCTGAACTCAGGGAGATCCACGGAGAAGCACTAGGAGCTGGCAGGGAACAATCAGAGAGGATCCTGGAGGAACACACACAAGGAGATAAAACTACAAGGAGAGCAGGAGGAAACAGATTAGTTACTGGAGGCTTGGGGGATCAGGCAATTCCTTAAAGTGGAACTGAACCCCATGAAAAATCATGACCCCGCCACCAGACATTTGAAAAATTCTACAAAGTGGGCAGTGCCAGGAAGCATGGAGGGGCGTGGCCAAGTGTGGAGGATGAGCAGAGGGGGGAACGTGGGGGTGTGGTCAGGAGGACAGTGACAGCTAGACTCCTCCTGTCTCCCTTAGCAGCGACGGCCTCAGGCAGCGCTGACTCAGTGCCCTGAGCCAGCGGATCTCCTCCGCCGTCACCGGAGGTAGAGGAGTAGAGGAAGGCTTTATGGAGCCCAGCGACCCCGAGCTGTATCAATTCTAGCCGCTGGTTCAGGGCGCCGAGCCAGCGCCGGCCGAGCTCGGTGCTGCTGAGGCAGAGGGAGAAAGGAGGAGTCCAGTCTCTGAGTGGTAATGCTAACGATCAAAACAGTATGTTAGATATGCTAACTAAGTGCTAATGTGATAATAATAGTAACCAAAAAAATGCAATCAAACTCGCCACGGGGCGAGTGTGTCTGAGAGAAACCCACTGGGCGTGTCTGTGAGACCATGCCTGTGACGTAAAGAGTGGAAAAGATGTACCGCTCTCTGCCAATCACAAAATTCAAATGCAGTAGCCACAGTTCAACCCTAAGAGGGCAGCACTAAGACATTGTTAGACCAAACAGTGTAGAATTAAACAAGTTTACACGAAAATGTAAACAAATCCCCAAAAACTGAAAGATTACATTGGTAAGTCCATTTATACAGTTTATAGTAAAAAAAAAAAAAAAGTTATTTTGGGGTTTAGTTACTCTTTAAGAAGCTCCTGGACTGCTGATATCTTAACTGGCACCAAGTGTGCACAATCAGCCTGCTCCTAACTAGGATCTTCTCCTAAAAGATGACTCACTCGGTACCTAAAACAAAGATGCTCACACAGAACCTAACAGAGAGGAGCCTGATAACTAAAAGATCTGCCTCCCATTCTACTTTTAGAAATCCTAGGAACTACAAGTAAACCTGCAGTCTGAGAGCGAAGTGCTCTGTTAGGAACATATGGAACAATTAGATCTCTGATGTATGATGGAGCTGATTATTATGGGCTTTATATGTAAGAAGGAAGATCTTAGATTCTATTCTGGATTTAACAGGGTGTCATGTTTTTAAGGAATTAGGACCCAAAAGCAGCAAAATAAAGAAAATAGAATTTAATTAATAAGAAAATCCAAAGAAACTACAAACTTACAAAAAACCTAAAGGGTAACCAGGAAACAGATGGGGAAGATTAACGAGGGTAGAATGAAGACGAACCAGCGAGTAGTGACTGAATGAGAGCTGAATATATGCTGAGGAGGGAATGAGGAAGTGACAGAGAAGACCAATGACCAATTAGTGGAAGCAGATGCAGGTGAGGGCAATGAGTGAAACTGGGTAAAGAGCTGAGTGGCAGGGAGACAACAGGAAAGGGAAGAAAAGGCAAGGGAGACAGAAAACTCTTAAGGAACTAGAAACTAAAGATAATGTCTAGGGGGAAAATCTAAAGAGAAACGCTGGAGAACAGAAGGAAGAAATAAATAAGTAGACAAACTAAAGAAACACAAATAAGAAGGTGGACACAGAAGTAAAAGGGCAAAACACATCTAAAAGCAAGAAGAAATACAGAAACAAGGAAGTGCCAGAAATAACTAATGAAGATAAGGAATAACCTATCATGATAATACTAAATAAGGAAAACTATTAACTTGGTACACAAACAGAAGGAACTAAAGAAGAGAGCACCTTGGGGTAAAGAGGGGAAGGAAACGAAGTGGAAGGAAAAACTCAAAGCACCCACGGAACCTGACACAGAGAGCCAATGAAGGGAAGCTAAAACAGGAGAAATTAGATTTCTCTTTTTAATATTCATCAGAACTCTTGCTGCAGCATTTTGGATCAACTGAAGGCTTTTAATGGCATTTTGTGGACTTCCTGATAGTAAAGAATTACAGTAGTCCAGCCTTGAGGTAACAAATGCATGGACTAGTTTCTCAACATCACTCCTGGACAGGATGTTTCTAATTTGACCAATACTCTGAAGGCGAAAGAAGGAAATCTTAGAAACCTGTTTAATATGGGATTTAAATGTCAAGTCTTGGTCAAAAATGAAGCCGAGGTTTTTTACGTTATTACTGGGGGCCAATTTAATGCCATCCAGATGAAGTGATTGACTAATCAGTTTCTGTTTTAGAACTTCTGGTCCAAAGACGGCAACTTCTGTCTTGTCAGAATTTAAGAGCAAAAAGTTTTGAGTCATCCATGTTTTTATGGCTTCCAGAAATGCCTGTAATCTACCTAACTGACTGGATTCATCAGGAGTTGTGGATCCTCGGCATAGCAGTGGAAATTTATTCCAGGCTGTCTAATGATTTTACCAATTGAAAGCATATACATGGTAAATAAATTGGTCCAAGCACAGAACCCTGTGATACTCTAAAGGTAACCCTCGAGTGTGAAGATTTATCATTTACATTAACAAACTGGAATCTGAATTAAATCTGTTGGGCTTCTACTTGGTCCTCTATGAGGCCAGATCAGTCTCATAATGAATAAACTCATGCAGTTTTTCACGAATCCACATGCTCTGGTTCACACTTGTATTTTTGATTCAGAAATGCACGCGATCTGTTTCACAAAAATATTTTTTATGCGAACTTGTAATATAAATTTGGAAATGCACACTGTTTGTCAGGATTTGAGGTCGGACTCAAGTGCAGACAGGCAGATATGCAGTGTAGAGACTCTTTAATTGTGAATTCAGTCAGGGAACAAACTCAGAACCTGAGAACAAACAAAGGCAGAGATTAACTAAATACAGAGTCCCAACAAAACTCCAGAAGGCAACTTATTGCCTACATCAGCCGTGTGGCCGCAAGCGGCTCCTGATTATGTCCGGAGGCCGACCATGCGGCCAGAGCAGTCTCAGAAGTAAGTCCTGAGGCCAGCCTCTGTGCCCGAAAACCACACGACGAAGCAAGGGAAGGCGACATCAACGGATCCCACAAAGAAGGAGTCCAGTTTGACAAAGGAGTCCACGGAAGGACCTGAAGCGAAGGGTCTCGAGGAAGGACACTGTAGCTTTGCAGCGAGAGAACCCGCGAAGATAAGCCCCGAGGCAACGGAGCGATGGACCTGGAGCATCAGTCGCTGACTCTGGAATTCGGGAGCGACGCAGGGCAGGACCAGGAATTTGGGAGCAACGTGGAGCAGGAACAGAAACTGGAACAGGAACTTAGGAGTGATACGGAGAAGAAACAGGAACTTGGGAGTGGCGCGGAGCAGGAATAGGCTGTTGAGAAGACGGTGCCGGAACTCTGTCAAGCCGGAGAAGGGAAGGAGGTGATCCCTGAACAGGCTGCTGACAGCAAGAGAAAACTGCGGCTGGTAGGTCACAGTAAGGAAAAGCTTCCTGAGAGGCAGCGAGGACAGCAGCCGGGGCCCCCTGGAGAGAAGTAGGGCCGGCCCAACGACTTTGTCCATGCGACTCCGGGAGAAGAACTGCAGGGAGGGGCGCAGACCAGCTTCGTGTCTGCGGGGACCTACTCCAGGGGGACAGAACCCCAACCTCGATCCCCAAAAAGAAGAGTCTCTCCGTGGGGAAACGCTTTTAGCAGCCTCCCTGGCCTAACATTGAAGCAAGGTCAGGTTCTCACCTGCTGCTGAGTCCTTGGGGCCAGTTTGTAGTGTCATGATTCGAGGTCGAATTCAAGCGCAGGCAGGCAGAGATGCAGTGTAGAGACTCTTTAATGATGAATCCAGTCAGGGAACAAACAAGTTCAATGTCACGAGACTTACTAGGATGACCAACAGAGAATCACAGGATGAAAGCGGCAATAACGCTGACACTGATGACGATTATGAAAATGCCAACAAACCGGCAACAAGCATAGGGAGAAGAAAGGCTTAAATACACAGGGGCGGTAATTAAGGAGACAAAAAGGGAAATACAGGGCAGCTGGAGCCAATTAACAGACAATAGGACAGACAGAAACAGAGGGCAAAAGTCACACCGTGACACTTTCACAAATGAACACGCTCTGGTTTTTACAAATATAACTTTGAGGGACACTTGTAATATAGACTCACAGATCATACGAATCGCTGAATGTGCATTTACGAACCTCTTCTTATTCATGAACCTCTGCATTTGTGAGAGAAATCTGTGTGGTGAATATTGAGACTCACTTGACGTCGCAGGTCAACAAACGTCACCATTGGCTAATGAAAGATCTGTCAAATCAAATGATTCTGATTGCGAGATTCATCAGCTAACTAGGTGTGTTCACTTTCAGCCAATCATATGGCTCCTTACATTTTCTCCACACTTTTAAACCAATCGCAGAGCTGTTATGTGTATGTGCACAGTACAGTTCAAGCAAGACACATGGCGGACAGGAGCCACCATAGACATGATGGGCCGTTTCTCAATACCCAAGTACGCAAGTACGATCTTGTGTGTTACTACATAGGATTATTTCCTTATAAATTATTTATTTACTTGATTGATGTAATTGATGACTAGCTTTAGAGGTAAACAGTTAAATGATTCCTTTGATTATTCCTGAAGCTTTCACTGAATCTATAAGCAGTAAACGTTTAAGGTATTATTTAATTTTTTACCAGCCTGCATTAGGCCGGCGTTGTTGCTTTACAACTGCATGATTCATTTACGATAAGTACTAAACACTGATTAATAAACCTGTTTTCTTTTATCATCATTATCAGGTAAAATCTTATCAGATACCTACAACATAAACAGGCAAAATGTTCTTATTAGAAAAATATTTTTTAGAATGACAAAAATCAACTGACAAGTGCAGTAAATTGATTCCGCTTAACATAAGCAATTGTTAATATAAATTTTAAAAAATTAAAGAAGACTGTGAAGAAGATCACTGGGAGCTTGAAGCTGCATCCAAACCTGTAACTGTGGAAGGAATCTTAGGAAGGAACAATACAGTGCTCTGTTTGATCATTAAGGGTACTGTGTTAAAAGAGTTTTCTTAAAATTAATTTACATGCCAAAAATGGCTGGGAAGCAAATACAAGTAATTGGTATTTTATAAACAATGACGACACATTTTGAAATTAACTAAATAAATCAAAAAGAATCCAGAGCAAAATTATATATTTTATATTCTGGTACTTGCAGTTATCGATCACATATACTAAAATCCCTTTATATCTCACTTTTAGCTGCTGCTAACAGAGAACAGGTAGCTACCACAGTCTGTATTTATGTGGATGTCATTGAAAACTTTGACTAGGACAGTCTCAGTGCTGTGGTTACCACGGAAACCAGCCTGAAAAACATCAAAGCGGTTGATCATTGTTATGAAGCTATTTAACTGCTGAAACAGCTTTTTCAATAATTTTACTGATGAATGGGAGATTAGAGATCGGCCTGTAGTTCTGCGTTAACGTGTTGTCCAGATTCTTCTTCTTTAGCAGTGGTTTAATAACTGCTGTTTTTAAAGCCTGAGGGAAGAAACCTGATAGCAGGGATGAGTTCACTATTTTAATCAGATCAGACCCAATGACAGGGAAAACTTTCTTAAGGAAAGCTGTGGGTAGGATATCAAGACAGGAAGAGGAGGAGCTTAATTGGTTAATAATTTCTTTTAGGTTTTTTTGGTTTAATTCGTGGAATTCTGACATTTTTTCTACATTGGTGTTAGCTGGGTATAACATTGGTAGTTTGCTCGGTGCTGCATAACAGACCAATCGTCTAATTGTTAGAATCTTTTCAGTGAAAAAGCTGCAATTCCATTGCAGGTCCTCGTAGAGTTTAGTTCAGGGGCTACTGTCACTGGAGGATTTGTTAGTCTTTCTACTGGTGCAAACAGAGTCCGTGCATTATTAATGTTTCTGTCAATAATTTCAGAGAAGAACGATTCCCTAGCAACTTTTAAAGTTACAGCATACTTGCCTTGATGCGTACTTAGAACTGGAACAGTACTTGGGCCACCGCTGATGACGTTTCTCAAGTACACAAGTCCAGACAAGTACGCATATTGAGAAACGCCCCATCATGTCTATGGTGGCTCCTGTCTGCCATGTGTCTCGCTTGAACTGCACTGTTCACGTCAAAATAACAATAGCTCTGCGATTGGTATGCTGAAAGCGAAAACACCTAGTTAGCTGATGAATCTGTCAATCAGAATCGTCAATTTGATTGACAGATTCATTAGCCAATGGTGACGTTTGTTGACCTGCGACTTCAGGTGAATCTCAATTTTTCACCACACAGATTTCTCTCATAAATGCAGAGAGGTTCACGAATGAGAAGCGGTTCATAAGTGCACATTCAGCGATTCATATGATCTGTGAGTCTAAATTACAAGTGTCCCTCAAAATTATATTTGTAAAACTAGAGCGTGTTCATTTCCAAATCCGAAATACAAGTGTGAACCAGAGTATGTGCATTCGTGAAAAATCCTGCGTGAGTTTATTCATTATGAGACTGATCTGGCCTCATAGTACTCAGACATAAATTCTGCCAGACAGGACACGTACAAAAAGAGAAAAAATAGAACTGATGTTAAATCACAACCACCACACAGACCAAACCTCCAGACTCATATCTACAGTTTATTTCTAAGTGAGACCTCGTTTTTCAACACCAGCTTTGTTCTAATATTTTTTTATCTGCAGGGTCATTTGGAGATTAAGTAAATATTGTCACCTGAAGAACTTTGCCCTGTTCTAGCTTATGTTAGAACATTACTGTAGGTATTACTGTAAATATTAGTTCAAAATAAGTTTTATATTGAATAAAGTTGATTTAGAAGTGTTTCTTCTGCCTTACCATGTTATTTTGTAATCAAGTTATTTATTTGTATTTTTTTATTTTAGTCTTTAAAATAACAGAATTTGCACGTAATATTTTTGTCTGTCTGATTACATCATTTTTAAATATTAAATCCGGCATTATGATCAGTTACTCAATAGCCTTTTTACTGAATCATTTTTTACTCTTATTTCAGTATTTCTTGGATGGCTACTTTTTACATTTACCAAGTAGAACATTGCTAAAGTGCCCTGTAATGTACTGGTGACCTGTCCAGGGTGTACCCCTCCTCTCGCCCCATGATTGCTGGAGAAAGGCACCATCCCCCCCACGACCCTGCAGAGGATGGACGGGTACAGATAATGGATGGATGGAACTTTGGTAAAGTAGTGCTAATCCTTCAGGAGTATGATTGTCAAATAAAGAAATTGGAAAAACTGCAGCTGCTCCTAACAAAGACCCTAAAGATCCATTCTATGGATCCATTCCAGTCTATGAGATATTTTATTCCTAAATCACATCAATCAATTCCTAAATTGAAGTGGTGAAACATGAGAAAATGTTCCAATACCAGAATGAAACTAAACAAACGTTTTATCATTTTCTAGGATTTAGATAAAAAAACATCAGTTGAGAAATCTGCGTTTCTTATCCATAAACTACATTTCTTCAACAGCATTTTAAGATTCACAGACTGAACCTTTATTACCAAAAGCGTGCAATGCCGTGAATCCCCACATGAGGGCAGCATTATCTAGATAATCCAGAGCACATCTGTTCCACAGCTGAAAGATGAGGCCCGTTCTGGTTCGGGTTCGATCTAAAGACTTCTGATATCTGAAATCTTTATTTATAACATAATATTATCCTTCTGGTTTTCTTAATGTTGGTAATAGTATTTATTTGTTACATGAAATATTTAATTGATTCATTTTCTTCATTCATTTTGACATTTAAAATTAATGTATCTGTTTTTGTTTGTCCAGGTTTGAATTTAAATACATTTAAATAGTTGAAAATGATTCAGAACTGATGTTCTGTTCTGATAACGACTCATTCATATTATTATTATTATTTATTTATTTTTATTTTTTTGCAGTGGAATGCATTTCTTTATGTATGTTTACAAGTTTACCAGATAATTAATGAAGCTGAGGACGGAGCAGATAAATTGAGGAAGTTGTGTTTCCTGCTTGGATCGAGCCGTGGAGAGATTCAGCTGCTTGGACAATATTCTGATAATCATTCATACACGGTGAAGGAACTGAAAGCACATGGTTCTAATCCGACTGAGGTGGCAGCTTGTCTCGTTGATCAACTAGAGCTGCATCACCTGAACGTGAAGTGGAGGTTGTGATTCTAAAATTGTTTAGTTTCAAAAAATAAAAAATGTTAACATTCAAACAATAACAACATTTTATTATACAGGTAAAACTCGAAAAATAAGAATATCGTCCAAAAGTTCATTTATTTCAGTAATTCAACTTTAAAGGTGAAACTAATAATATAGACTCATTACATGCAAAGTGAGATATTTCAGTCTTTGTTTTTTATAATTATGATGATTATGGTTTACAGTTTATGAAAACCCCAAATTCAAAACCTCAGAAAATTAGAATATGACATGAAATCAATAAAACAAGGATGTTAAATAGAGAAATGTGGGACCTGTGTAGAGTCTAATCCTGCACATGTACTCAGTAGTTGGTCTGGGCTCCTTTTGCATCAATGACCGCCTCAATGTGGCGTAGCATGGATGCTAGCAGCCTGTAGCTCTGCTCAGGTGTTATGGAAGACCTTCTGCATTGTTCCGTCTCATGTCTCTCATCTTTCTCTTGGTGATGCTCCATAGATTCTCTATGGGGGTCAAAGGTCAGGCCAGTTTGCTGGCCCATCAAGCCCAGTAATCCCACGGTCATTGAAGCAGCTTTTTGGTACTTTAGGCAGTGTGGGCAGGTACCAAGTCCTGCTGGAGAATGAAGTCAACATCTCCATAAAACTGGTCTGCAGAAGGAAGCATGAAGTTCTTTGTTTCTTTAGCCCAGGTAAGATGTTTCTGGTGTTTGTTGTTTAGGAGCAGCTTGACAAGAGGAACAGGACATGTGAAGCTCATGTCCAGGACAAGAGGAACAGGACATGTGAAGCTCAGGACCAGGACAAGAGGAATAGGACATGTGAAGCTCATGTCCAGGACAAGAGGAACAGGACATGTGAAGCTCATGTCCAGGACTAGAGGAACAGGACATGTGAAGCTCATGTCCAGGACAAGAGGAAAAGGACATGTGAAGCTCATGTCCAGGACAAGAGGAACAGGACATGTGAAGCTCATGTCCAGGACAAGAGGAATAGGACATGTGAAGCTCATGTCTAGGACAAGAGGAACAGGACATGTGAAGCTCCTGTCCAGGACTAGAGGAATAGGACATGTGAAGCTCATGTCCAGGACAAGAGGAAAAGGACATGTGAAGCTCATGTCCAGGACAAGAGGAACAGGACATGTGAAGCTCATGTCCAGGACTAGAGGAACAGGACATGTGAAGCTCATGTCCAGGACAAGAGGAAAAGGACATGTGAAGCTCATGTCCAGGACAAGAGGAAAAGGACATGTGAAGCTCATGTCCAGGACAAGAGGAACAGGACATGTGAAGCTCATGTCCAGGACAAGAGGAATAGGACATGTGAAGCTCATGTCCAGGACAAGAGGAACAGGACATGTGAAGCTCATGTCCAGGACAAGAGGAACAGGACATGTGAAGCTCATGTCCAGGACTAGAGGAACAGGACATGTGAAGCTGATGTCCAGGACTAGAGGAACAGGACATGTGAAGCTCATGTCCAGGACTAGAGGAACAGGACACGTGAAGCTCATGTCCAGGACTAGAGGAACAGGACACGTGAAGCTCATGTCCAGGACTAGAGGAACAGGACCTGTGAAGCTCATGTCCAGGACTAGAGGAACAGGACATGTGAAGCTCATGTCCAGGACTAGAGGAACAGGACATGTGAAGCTCAGGACCAGGTCAAGAGGAACAGGACATGTGAAGCTCATGTCCAGGACTAGAGGAATAGGACATGTGAAGCTCATGTCCAGGACTAGAGGAATAGGACATGTGAAGCTCATGTCCAGGACTAGAGGAATAGGACATGTGAAGCTCATGTCCAGGACTAGAGGAACAGGACATGTGAAGCTCATGTCCAGGACAAGAGGAACAGGACATGTGAAGCTCATGTCCAGGACTAGAGGAACAGGACATGTGAAGCTCATGTCCAGGACAAGAGGAACAGGACATGTGAAGCTCATGTCCAGGACTAGAGGAACAGGACATGTGAAGCTCATGTCCAGGACAAGAGGAATAGGACATGTGAAGCTCATGTCCAGGACTAGAGGAACAGGACATGTGAAGCTCATGTCCAGGACAAGAGGAACAGGACATGTGAAGCTCATGTCCAGGACTAGAGGAACAGGACATGTGAAGCTCATGTCCAGGACTAGAGGAATAGGACATGTGAAGCTCATGTCCAGGACTAGAGGAACAGGACATGTGAAGCTCATGTCCAGGACTAGAAGAACAGGACATGTGAAGCTCATGTCCAGGACTAGAGGAACAGGACATGTGAAGCTCATGTCCAGGACTAGAGGAACAGGACATGTGAAGCTCATGTCCAGGACTAGAGGAACAGGACATGTGAAGCTCATGTCCAGAGGAACAGGACATGTGAAGCTCATGTCCAGGACTAGAGGAACAGGACATGTGAAGCTCATGTCCAGAGGAACAGGACATGTGAAGCTCATGTCCAGGACTAGAGGAACAGGACATGTGAAGCTGATGTCCAGGACTAGAGGAACAGGACATGTGAAGCTCATGTCCAGAGGAACAGGACATGTGAAGCTCATGTCCAGGACTAGAGGAACAGGACATGTGAAGCTCATGTCCAGGACTAGAGGAACAGGACATGTGAAGCTCATGTCCAGAGGAACAGGACATGTGAAGCTCATGTCCAGGACTAGAGGAACAGGACATGTGAAGCTCATGTCCAGAGGAACAGGACATGTGAAGCTCATGTCCAGGACTAGAGGAACAGGACATGTGAAGCTGATGTCCAGGACTAGAGGAACAGGACATGTGAAGCTCATGTCCAGAGGAACAGGACATGTGAAGCTCATGTCCAGGACTAGAGGAACAGGACATGTGAAGCTCATGTCCAGAGGAACAGGACATGTGAAGCTCATGTCCAGGACTAGAGGAACAGGACATGTGAAGCTCATGTCCAGAGGAACAGGACATGTGAAGCTCATGTCCAGGACTAGAGGAACAGGACATGTGAAGCTCATGTCCAGAGGAACAGGACATGTGAAGCTCATGTCCAGGACTAGAGGAACAGGACATGTGAAGCTCATGTCCAGGACCCGTCTGTGTGTGGAGGCTCTTGATGCCCCAATCCGCTCCTTCTGAAGGTCCCCAACACTTTTCAATGACTTTTTCCTGACAATCCTCTCCAGGCTGCGCTCATCCCTGCTGTTTCTGCACCTTTTCCTTCCACATAACTTTCTATTAATGTGCTTTGAACATCCAACTTCTTTTGCAGTGACCTTTTGAGGCCTTCCCTCCTTATGGAGGAGGTCAATGATGGTTTTCTGCTGTCAGGTCAGCAGTCTTCCCCATGAGTGTGATTCCTACTGAACCACACAGAACTAAAGGCACAGGATCTCTTTGGAGCTGATTAGAGTAGGACACTTTGAGCCTTAATGATTTATCTTTTTCACAATATTCTAATTTTCTGAGGTTTTGAATTCAGCTTTTTCATAAACTGTGTGCCATAATATGTTAGGAATTTGGGGTGTTTGTCTGTGTTAGTATTGTCTGTCTGGTTGCTGCACATTTCCCCACCATTCTAGAGATTTCCTGCCTAGGTCCTGGCTGAGCTGGGGACTTTCCACGTCTGACTGCCTTTGAGCCCCAAGCTCCTCCATGATCCATCTTCTTGCTCCAAGTAAGCCTCACCTGAGTTCATTCAAACAATTACAATTTCCTCTGGATTTAACATCACCTTTGGACTTCGTCTTCTTCTGCAGTTTTATCTCACCTCCATTTCCCTGTGCATTGTTTCATAATCACCATCACCTCAGAATCATTGTTTTATTAAAAACCTTCAAACTTTTACTACTGGTCTCTTTGGTGGTGTTCTGCATGTGGGTCAAGAACCTTGAGTCAACATGACATAATCATCACAATTATTACAAATAAATAAAGGCTTGAAATATGTCATTTTGCATGTATTGAGTCTATATCATATATTAGCTTCACCTTTTAAGTTGTATTACAGAAATAAATGAACTTTTGCACAATACTCTAATTTTTCGAGTTTCACCTGTGATTGTAATATGTCTATTATATATGATGTTGAAACATGAAAGAGATAGGGTTGGTAGAATAAACGCTATAACTTTATGCTCATTTTGTGTTTAGATATATTGTTACAATATTATACAGAAACTAGGTACATTCCCCTGATCAAGGGCGGAGTCAAGTTAGGTCTATTTTTTTTCTAGACCAATCAAAAGTTAAATAAAGTATAAAATATAACCAGATAAAATAAATATGAAATAGATTAGCAATAAAATGACCACAATAAAGGCTGAAATATTCAGCTCCACTTTAAAAATATCAACAAGATGATCAGCTGTCTGAGAAGATGGATGGATCAATGGAACAATGAGCAGGAAGGAGACATGGCAGCTTTATGTAGATTAATAAGAGGTGAGTAATAGTCAGCATACCAAGAAAACAAGATCTACAAAAGAGAGATTATCAAAACAAACTAATTCAAATATTTCAGAAGGAAATCACAAAACGAATGATTCAGGCAAACAGTAGGACTCCACCTGGACCACCTGGACCAGTGCCAGAGACATCTCTGCTTGCTGTGTGCAGTTCAGACAGGAAAAGGAGTGATTGAAGAAATCCCAGAGGACCGCCCATCTCAACAAGACCCAATCAGAACCAGAAACTCTTCTGGTGTTGTCACAAAGAGAGAAGTCAAATCTTCTTCTTCTATGCTTTCTTCATGTCAGACCAGTGAAAACAGGAAGTTGTGTATCATTAAAATTCGTGATCAAGATTAATAAATAGATTGAAGAGGATTTAATTTTCCGTCTTTAGATCATCATGCTGTGGGGCTGAAGAGATCTAAATCCACGAGAATCCTGGAAGAAAAGCTGTTAGAGGTTTTCTCCATCCATCGTGACGGAGCTGAAGATGTTCAGAGCTGCTGGAGACAAACCCAGAAGACCTGCAGCCAGAGTTCTGACTCAGGGGTCTGAATATAAAGGCATGCCACACTTTTCAGATGTTTATGTGGGGAAAATGCTGACAGCCATGTATGACTTTGCCTCCTGATAAACTAGTTCATATGTCTGACTCACTGAAAGTATTCAGGCCCCTGGACTTTTTCACTCTATTACTACTTTTATAGATGAAATCAGAGGAAGTATCGTTTGGCTTTTTGAACGACAATTTATAAGAACTTTGTTGTTCAAATTAAAAACAGATTTTTAGGAAATAACTAAGATCAGAGGTCAGTATTTAACAGTCTCTCAATCCTCCAGCCTCCTATGACTGCAGCAGGGATCTGTTTGAGGGAGTCCGTCTTCATGCTATCGTTTATATATGTCCTATTAGCTCAGATCAGATTGATAAAAATCTGTTTACTCTGACATGAAAGAAACTTTTTCTTCAAAATGTTGTTTAAATTCTCTTTGTTATAGTAACTAAATGGATGAACATCCAAGAGGGGTGAATGTTTTTTAGAAGTATTATAGAAAGTCCTTGTTCTGCTGCAGAACCCAAGTTCTCCTGAGCTTCAGTTGATGAACTGAAGGTCGGAACTTCTCCTTCACAATCTTCTGCCAGAGAGCAGAACTCATGGTTCCATCCAAATCGTCCAGATCTATCTATCTATCTATCTATCTATCTATCTATCTATCTATCTATCTATCTATCTATCTATCTATCTATCTATCTATCTATCTATCTGTCTGTCTGTCTGTCTGTCTGTCTGTCTGTCTGTCTGTCTGTCTGTCTGTCTGTCCGTCCGTCCGTCCGTCCGTCCGTCCGTCCGTCCGTCCGTCCGTCCGTCCGTCCGTCCGTCCGTCCGTCCGTCCGTCCGTCCGTCCGTCCGTCTATCTATCTATCTATCTATCTATCTATCTATCTATCTATCGGTATGAAGTTGTACTCCACATGACTGAATATTCACTTTGTCTCTTCAGACCACAGAATTTTTCCCAGAAGTCTTCAGGATCAGGGTGTTTGCCTTCTTCTGGGTCAGCAGAGGTTCTGCTCCTGGAAACCTCCCCTACAGGCCATTTACTCTCTCTCTGATTGTTGAATAATGACCTCTGACCTCTGACCTTAGCTAAGGCAGTGAGGCCTCCAGAGCTCTAGATGTTGTTCTAGATTCTTATGGACCTGGATTAGTTGTTGATAAACTCCTGGAGTGATTCAGGTTCTCCACCGGCCCAGGAGTTCTCCATGTGGATCAAGATTCTAACTGAGGTTCTCTGGATCCAGAACCTTAGAGATGGTTCTGGAACAATTTCTGGATTGATGGATGTCAGAGACTTTGTTCCTGATCTTTTCTTGAGGTTCTTTAGATCAGGACATGATGTTCTGGTTTCTGAGATCAGTTAGCGTTCCTCATGATGTAAAACGGGTTCTGTTCCAATGATAACAGAATTCCAACAGAACCTGAAGGCCTGCAGCTTAATTAAAGCGTTTTAAACTGCTTTTAAGCAGAAATCCTAAACTGACGGTTCCCTTTCATGTTTTTTTCTATTGTTTTTTTTTCCTGCACTCTATTTCAGTCCATTAATGTGAATTATAATAAATATATGATAATTAGGCATGTAGTTTTACACGCTTGATCTTCTTCTTGTTATCATTTTTACAGTAGTAGTAGTAGATGTTTCCTGCGTGTAACAGAACAAAGGAGACTTTATCACATGTTCTTTGGTTTTTATTGAGCAGTTCTGATTCATCTGTAGATCTGTTCTCCTTCTCAACTTATTCTACAGTTTCCATCCGCAAAATTAAAAACAATCATGGTTGCGCAGCAACTTCTCTGCGTAAATCGGGCGCAAAACAAGCTCCAGATAGCCGCAAAGCCCGTCCCAAAACTCAAGAGAGACGCAGAAAGTTTGGAAGCCCGGCCCATCTGGTTCAGCAAATGGGCCAACTCACCAGGGAGCGAGGGGAGCGAGAGAGGGGAGGAGATGAGGGGGAAAGAGGGGAGAGGAGGGGGGTCGGGTTGAAAAAAGATCAGCAGCCTGAAGATCTCAAAGACAGAAACACGGAGACACAGAGAGGTCCAAACGGTCCGAAACTTTGCGGCGCATCATGTCAGTTTGGTGAAAGAAGCGCAGCGCAGAGCGGAGCGGCTGGAACTGCGCACCTCCTGCACAACATGGATCATTGTGGGGAAAAGTTCGGAGAGTCTGTGTCTGTGTCTTTCTCTGCTCCGGAACAGACAGGACTGTAATGCTCTGCTCCCAAACTGTTTCCTAAACTTTCCAGCGCGCTTCTCAATCTGGGAATCCGAAGCAGAGAAAAGTTTTCCAGTTTTTCCTCGAAACCAAAACTACAAAAAAAAGGAAGAAGCTGGAAGAAACTCGTCTTTGGAGACAAATTGCAGGAAAGGTAAGAAAACCGAGTTTGTTCTCCTTTTCTTGTTCTGTTTGTGTTCAGATGAAGGTTAGAAGCTGCTTCACATCTCGTTTGAACTTATCTGACACAAGAATCCAAAAAATGTTCCTCCTGCAACTTGATCCATGAGGGAGAAAGATGAGCTCAGATTTCTGGGCGCCAATCCTTCACGTTTTGGCTTTTTATCCCAGATGAAGGTATTACAAGAAAACACAGAAAATACATATTCTTCATTAAAGAAGTCATTAAAATGAACGTTTCTGACACGAAAGACTCTGAGAAAGAAGAAAACCATGTTCTAAGAGAAGCAGAGGAATGCAACAGCAGCATGGCTGTAGGACATGCAGTGGGACATTCTGTGAGACATGCAGTGGGACATTCTGTGAGACATGCAGTGGGACATTCTGTGAGACATGCAGTGGGACATTCTGTGGGACATGCAGTGGGACATTCTGTGAGACATGCAGTGGGACATTCTGTGAGACATGCAGTGGGACATTCTGTAGGACATGCTGTGGGACATTCTGTGAGACATGCAGTGGGACATTCTGTGGGACATGCAGTGGGACATTTTGTGAGACATGCAGTGGGACATTCTGTGGGACATGCAGTGGGACATTCTGTGGGACATTATGTGAGACATGCAGTGGAACATTATGTGAGACATGCAGTGGGACATGCTGTGAGACATTCTGTGAGACGTGCAGTGGGACATTCTGTGAGACATGCAGTGGGACATTCTGTGGGACATGCAGTGGGACATTCTGTGAGACATGCAGTGGGACATTCTGTGAGACATGCAGTGGGACATTCTGTAGGACATGCTGTGGGACATTCTGTGAGACATGCAGTGGGACATTCTGTGAGACATGCAGTGGGACATTCTGTGGGACATGCAGTGGGACATTTTGTGAGACATGCAGTGGGACATTCTGTGGGACATGCAGTGGGACATTCTGTGGGACATTATGTGAGACATGCAGTGGAACATTATGTGAGACATGCAGTGGGACATGCTGTGAGACATGCAGTGGGACATTCTGTGAGACGTGCAGTGGGACATTCTGTAGGACATGCAGTGGGACATTCTGTGAGACATGCAGTGGGACATTCTGTGGGACGTGCAGTGGGACATTCTGTGGGACATGCAGTGGGACATTCTGTGAGACATGCAGTGGGACATTCTGTGGGACGTGCAGTGGGACATTCTGTGGGACGTGCAGTGGGACATTCTTTAGGACATGCAGTGGGACATTCTGTGAGACATGCAGTGGGACATTCTGTAGGACATGCAGTGGGACATTCTGTGAGACGTGCAGTGGGACATTCTGTGAGACATGCAGTGGGACATTCTGTGGGACATGCAGTGGGACATTCTGTGAGACATGCAGTGGGACATTCTGTGGGACATGCAGTGGGACATTTTGTGAGACATGCAGTGGGACATTCTGTGGGACATGCAGTGGGACATTCTGTGGGACATTATGTGAGACATGCAGTGGAACATTATGTGAGACATGCAGTGGGACATGCTGTGAGACATGCAGTGGGACATTCTGTAGGACATGCAGTGGGACATTCTGTGAGACATGCAGTGGGACATTCTGTGGGACGTGCAGTGGGACATTCTGTGGGACATGCAGTGGGACATTCTGTGAGACATGCAGTGGGACATTCTGTGAGACATGCAGTGGGACATGCAGTGGGACATTCTGTGAGACATGCAGTGGGACATTCTGTGGGACATGCAGTGGGACATTCTGTGAGACATGCAGTGGGACATTCTGTGAGACATGCAGTGGGACATTCTGTAGGACATGCAGTGGGACATTCTGTGAGACATGCAGTGGGACATTCTGTGAGACATGCAGTGGGACATTCTGTGGGACATGCAGTGGGACATTCTGTGAGACATGCAGTGGGACATTCTGTGAGACATGCAGTGGGACATGCAGTGGGACATTCTGTGAGACATGCAGTGGGACATTCTGTGAGACATGCAGTGGGACATTCTGTGGGACATGCAGTGGGACATTCTGTGGGACATGCAGTGGGACATTCTGTGGGACATTCTGTGGGACATGCAGTGGAACATTATGTGAGACATGCAGTGGCACATGCAGTGGGACATTCTGTGAGACGTGCAGTGGGACATTCTGTAGGACATGCAGTGGGACATTCTGTGAGACATGCAGTGGGACATTCTGTGGGACGTGCAGTGGGACATTCTGTGGGACGTGCAGTGGGACATTCTGTGGGACATGCAGTGGGACATTCTGTGAGACATGCAGTGGGACATTCTGTGGGACGTGCAGTGGGACATTCTGTGGGACATGCAGTGGGACATTCTTTAGGACATGCAGTGGGACATTCTGTGAGACATGCAGTGGGACATTCTGTAGGACATGCAGTGGTACATTCTGTGAGACATGCAGTGGGACATTCTGTGAGACGTGCAGTGGGACATTCTGTATGACATGCAGTGGGACATTCTGTGAGACATGCAGTGGGACATTCTGTGGGACATGCAGTGGGACATTCTGTGAGACATGCAGTTGGACATTCTGTGAGACGTGCAGTGGGACATTCTGTGGGACATGCAGTGGGACATTCTGTGAGACATGCAGTGGGACATTCTGTGAGACATGCAGTGGGACATTCTGTGAGACATGCAGTGGGACATTCTGTGAGACATCCAGTGAGACACTATCTAGGACATGCAGTGGGAGAGTCTCTGAGACATGCAGTGGGACATTCTGTGAGACACGCAGTGGGACATTCTGTGAGACATGCAGTGGGACATTATGTATGACATACAGTGCGACATTCTGTGAGACATGCAGTGGGACATTATGTATGACATGCAGTGCGACATTCTGTGAGACATGCAGTGCGACATTCTGTGAGACATGCAGTAGGACATGCTGTTTGATGTGTGTACATTTTGTTGGGAGATTGACGGTCTGCTGTTTCCTCTGCAGCCTCAGCGGTCTACAAACAGTTGACGCCTTTGCGAGGCCCTTTAGTTGACGCCTTTGCGGGGCCCTTTAGTTGACGCCTTTGTGGGGCCCTTTAGTTGACGCCTTTGTGGGGCCCTTTAGTTGACGCCTTTGCGAGGCCCTTTAGCACCAATATTTGCTGTTGGCTTTTGCTCCGTCCAATGTGAGCTGCTAATGATCTCTGATCTGAACTTGTGAAGAAGCTGTTGTAGGACAGGTGGAGACAGACAGGACAGCTGTGGCTGAAGGTTCTGAGTCTGTGTGGAGAGGTTTAGTGCTCGAGGTGTTTTCTGGCCCCCATCATGACCAGGCTGCTCGGGGCTCAGGGTGATTAGCATGAGAAGGAAAAAAGGAGAAAGTTTTAGTGCATTTGTCCTTTTGTGACAATTGAAGAGTTCCAACAGTTCAGCGCTGCAGACTGAAAGGAGTGAAGAATGGATGAACCTATTCAGCTCATTGAGACGGAGCTCAGGGGTCTGCTCGCTCCGTAGCGTTCACACACCCTATAGAAGCTGAGTCACTTTCATCCCCGCTCTAGCCCTCCTTCTCACACACAGCTCCGCGCTTTATTGATCTCCTGCTTCTTCTTCTAGAAATCTGCAGAAGATGTAATGAAGCAGATAGTGGAGAAGGAGTGACGGGGCTGTGAGATTGTGTCCGCTGGGGGGGAGGGGGGGCAAATACCGATGAAGTCTAGCGTATAGAGAGAGAGGAGGGGGAGGAGGGGGAGGAGGGGGAGGAGCGCCATCACCACCCTCCTTCTTCTCCACCAAAATCACCCTATATTATAAACTGTGATCCAGAGAAGAGAAGGAACGGATCAGAACCAGAACCCACAGAGGACTGATGAAGGAGAACATGCTGGTGTGAATGAATCACACCTCAGCTGCTGCTGGTGGTTCCTGCAAGCAACATTATGATGTTCTTCAGAGCAGCTTCTAGTCTTCTGGACCCACTTTCCAGTTGGGATGATCTCCAGTGTGCTAAAATGTCTTTATCACTCACATTGAAGCCCTGACCCAGTTGAAAGACAATGTTTTCACTGAAGAAACGTAGAAATCCATGTTTGTAACCTCTGCATGTATGAAGCTGAGGGAGCTAAACGACATGTAGTCGTTGTGATGAATTAAAATGTGTTCTTTTAGGGCTGGACCACATGTTGGACCAGTACCAAAAACAACTGCAGGACTGCAATAGGCTGCAGTGACACAGGCTGCAGAGAACTGGGGGGGGGGGGGGGGGTGCAGGACTGGCTGAGGACTTCAGCTCTGCAGGCAGAGGAAACAGCTACCATTCATCTGTAGAGCTCTTCACTGAATCCTATTTCCTTTGCTTTGCTTAGGAGGGGTGGGGGTGGGGGGTGTATGAGGTTAAAGAGCCTTGCATTGTGGCTGGCTGTTAAGGTTGGGGGTGATATGAGCATCCTTAACCCTAAGTTTCAGCAAAGTGATCATGGTCAGACATCATTTGTTCCTCCAGAGGAGACGAAGCAACAAAGAGACACAAGTTGTCTCAGTTGTCCTTCCATGAGACATGATTCACTATTAGAAACGGTCACACCTGGATAACCAGCGTTTCTCGGATTCTGGCTAAAATCAGTCCTCTCTGTTGGACATTCACTTACCTGCTTAAAACCAACTCTGCTTCGTTTCTATCAAACATTCTATGTTTCTCTCTGTCTGTTCTGGAATCCTGGTAGATCAATCTAAAGACTCAGATCATTCATCTCATCAGTTCTTTTCTGTTTTTGCCAGATGTCTGGTTAACAAGCTTTTAAAGACAAAAACTCAGCCTCATTACAGCCTGATTGTCCTCATCAATCACTGAGGCACAACTGCTGCAGAAATGTTAAGGAAACCTGTGTTCACCATCGTCTGGTTCCTCCTGGCTGCAGGGAGGGAACAGCTTCGACATTCATGGTGTGACGAAAAGTGTGTTACACCACATGATGTTCAGCCATCAGATCTTCTCGGAGCTCTTCACTCACTCATCAGAAAGACCAGTTTCCCCAAAACCTTTTGCAGGAACCTCATCATTGTCCATCTGCTTACAAAGGAACAATGGTCCTTGTAGCTGCAAGATTTAGTGGGGAAGCTGTGCTCAGGTCACGGGGGGGATGATGGGGGGGTGGAGCTTATTTCATTATCTCAACTCCAGATAAACTCTCAGAACAATAGGAAGAGTCACCAGATTGACTTCTTCACCTTTTCACTTAATTTCTCTCTGGGATCAATAAACTATTTCTGAATTTAATTTAATCACATTTAATCTTGAGGAGAGACATTGTTGTAGTGTTAGCAGTTAAACATGGTCACATTAAGCAAAAAATAAAAATTAAGTTTAGCTTTAAATAGAAAAGATTTGATGCAAAAAATGTTGTTTTCATACAAGCTGCTTCATGTGAAAAAGAAACTTCAGAACATGATTTAGAAGAAACCCACAAGAGAAACACCAGTTTCACCTTTAATAAACTGGCTATTCCTGTGAGTTTTAGGATTTATCATATGAAAAATTCATAGATTTTTTATATTGTATAAAGGACTAATGATTTGTGGCAACAACAGTGCAAAACGAAATAAAACACGTGCAGGTTTCATAAAGATCCCACTTACGTTTGCGTGATGTGTACTTTCTCCTAATTCTGTGGCTGATTCAGGGTGTTCTGGTTAACCTGCTGGCAGGGGAGGATCTACAGGGGGGCAAGGCATGGCAACTGCCCCCCTGCTGTAGAGCCTTGCCACCCCAGCTGCCCCCAAATTTCGTTTTTCAGCAACACGGAGGTTTTTCTCTCCGATTCGGCCTCTCGTTTACACGACAACGGGAAAACGGGGGGGTGAAAACGCATCTTTTGGGAAACGGCTTCCAGAGTGGAGAGTTCTGAAAACGCTGAGGGATTCGTTGTCATGTGAACGCAAGCCGGAGAAGTTTGAAAACGATGACGTCACTGCCGCCACCTACGGACATGTTGGACTTGTGAACTCCGCCTTTCTACAGAAAAACAACAACAATGGCGGATCCAGGTACGCTGTTACTGCTGATGCAGCTTCTGAACTTATTTGGTCTCTGTAAGCAAAACTTAGAGATCATCAGGCTTCTATGCGATCGCCAACGGAAACGCATACAATACGTGCGTCAAATAATCAATACGCCTTTATTTAAGCGGAGAACTACAAGAAGACCGCCATTGTTGGTTATCATGAAATGTTTCTTTTCCGGGTTGTGAGGGGAAAACCTTGGAACACTGCATACATGGGGCACACTGCCATCTAAAGGCCGGGCATAGGTACTACATCGTTTTCCATCGCGCGCCCTGTCGTGTAAACGCAGCGCGTTTTCACCCGCGTATTTAAACAAAAACGGCAACGTTGTCGTGTAAACAGCCCCTAAATCCATGCTTATAAAAACTGAACTATCGCCTATTTTTCCAAAAGCCTCTTATAACGTTCAAATTCAATATTATTTCACCAAAAACATAAAATTGTAAATTGAAAACTGTAGTCAAGGCCCTGCGTCAAACATGGTCTGTGTGGTCGCACGCTGGTGTGTCAGCGGTACATTTACAGCCAGGCAGGGTGGAGCCACTTCCTCCATCTGATGTCTGAACACCAGATTAAAGTCAAAGGAAGTTTGGACGGACGCTCGCCTTTTAATACATTCATTAAATGACAACAATGACTCACTTATGTATGAATGTAGGAGGAATGTATCTTGCTTATTATTATATTAATTATATTATATATTAGCACCTTTAGTACAATAAACATTAGAACAGTTTATGAAGAGTTTAGATATAAAAATGTTTTAGGGATGTTTCAGTGGTTGAGTTTCACTGACGGCTCTATAAGATCAATATGACATCAACGAGGCAGAACAATTAAACCACATTATGTCCTTATTCTCAGGCTGGGAAAATAAAAAGGTGAGAAGAAGAGGTCTAAATATGACTGCTTGAGTGAATGTGAAAAAGATTTCTTGTTTCATATTCTATTGGCTTCTTATGGTAATAAGGAGGCCAATTTCTTTTATCTGGATGCTGGCAAATTGTGGATGAGAGTGAAAAGAACATTTAAACGTGGTGACATGTCCACTTTTCTGGGAAAAACTGAGGGGTGGGAAGGAAGAAGACAAGGTGAGAATCAGGATAGAGACCAGGAGGGTCTCAGGTGAAGAAGGTGACTGAAATTGT
>OY747707.1:580000-592500 GCA_963556495.2 Valencia hispanica
TACTAGGTTTATTGGTGGATGTGATGTTAACTGGTTGTTATGGAGATCAGTGGTTGGTACTAACCACTGGTTTAACAGTTCATGCAGAGTTTTAAAGATGTTCTTAAAGCAGGATAGAGAAGGAGAGTTATAAAAAGAGTATATAACCAGTTTATTATAATACTGCCTTGGAATCTGGTCAGAAACATGGACATTTCTTATTCATGTACACATTAAACCAGTTTGTTTTCATTCTGATGCTTGCTGGTTTAACACCAGAGTAACAGGACTGAGTTAAGAGGGCGATACCCAAACATTTACCGACACTGAAATGTACGACTGTAACCAACGTCATTTTGCCCATGCCAATATATTCAGTGTTTAACAAAAAAGAAAAGATGGGTTTTAGTTTAGTGATGCTCATGTCTCTTTAAGGTGTTGACTGTACTACCTTACAGACTTGGACAGGTGGAGTCACGTGACTTCGTACAATCCTGTGACTTCACCTCCTCCAGTCTGTAACAAGAAGGGGACAGTGTTACCAAAGTAGTGACTTTAACTCGTTTAGCTAGTTTTTAGACCCTTCTAGCAACAGATGTAGAGACTTCTTAATGTTTTTGGAGCTCTTTTGAGACTCTGACGTGAAGCACGTATCCTTATTACTCTTCTCACTGAGCAGCGGTGCTGCAGTAGGCTCCTCCCCCATCTCAGAGTGCTCACAGCAGACAGGCAGTGCGTGCGCTGTAGCTCCGCCCACCAACCGAGGTCCGAGTCCAGACTGCTAATCACCAGGGCCGGATTATGATAGCAGAGGCCCCCCGGGCTCAAAGTGTTTAAAGCCCCCCCAAAAAGTTCCGTCATTTAAACTTTCCCCACATTCTTGTAAAACTACAGTTTCCATCTGAGGGCAACAATATGAAGACACAACACAGCGGTGTAACTCCTTTACCTATGTAAACACGTCCTGCTTGATCTCACCTTCACCAGGCCAGGACTACAATACAGATTGTTCCATAACTCAATCACAAAAACTCACTCATAGCCGTTCATTTTTCTCTCCTGCCTCTCCTCATCTGTCTCTGAACGCTCGTTCAGTTTTTTGGTTTCTCTGCTCTCCACTGCTGCCCTTCTGTGTCTTTGCCTGTTTTCCCCATATTTTCTTCTCCTTTCTTGTTAACAAAGGTGCAATCAGTTTAAGTAAACTTGACCAATACTTTGAGCATTAAAATGGAGAATAAATGCAAAGTAAAAAAAGGTTTTTCCTTTAACATAATAATGTGTTTAATAAAGCTGTATCTGTCTCTCAGAGCTCCTGTTTCTCTCCTCCTTTCTGTTTCTCATAACTAGAACCATGAGAATATGGCTTTTGTCTAGGAATGCACAATATAATGGCAATAACATCAATATTGGCCGATGTTACTCAACATATCGGTATAGGTCTGAGAAAGTAACAGTGAGTCTATATTAAAAATCGCTGTTTATTTTCATATTCGTAAGAGATTTATGTAATATTTATAACATTGTAAATATCGATTATTGGCCATAACAGCAAAAATAATATCAAATACCGGTATTGGCTCAAATATATATATATATATATCGGTGCATCCTTAGTTTCTACTTGGTCCTCCATGTTGTGCCGCCACAGCCTTTCTCTCCACCTTTTCAGTAAGAAAATGACTAAACTGACTAAACAGCAAAATGCCAACAAAGTTACCACTATGTGTTGATCCAAGTAATTGATCACCACAGAAAATCAGGTCTCGTTCACCTAAAAGCTGACTGATGGCAACAACCCGCTTGAGCAGAACCTCCCACCAGTACCACGTCTCTCCGTCCAGCTGGCCCAGTAGCTTTCCTTCCTGCTACCAGTGGCTGATGCTAGCAGCACACTGAGGCCATGATCTGAGCTTTCCTCATGGTCACACACACATTCAGGATGTTTCCTGTCAGAAAAATCACTAAGGAACTGGTTTGATTCGCTCCCAATAAGAAGCAGGGAAGATAAAAGATATTAGCCTACCTGTGGTTGGTGAACATGTGATCCAGTCTCAAAGAACTTTTCCTCTGCATGGCCAATGACAACAACACAGCAGATCATTAATAGGAGCGCTCTTTACCTCCCAAACGCCACCATGGGATGAAGGTGGATATCTGGTCGCAGCTCCCCCATGGATAATAACAGGACAAGTATTTTCATTAACTTTCCCCACACAATGCTGCGTTACACACCGATAAACCCAATCTGAGCTACTGCTGCTGCTACGGCGACACTCAGGCTGTGCAGCTAACTTTCTGCTCACCGTCATCCACCATTCTTCATCACGTCTTCTTTTTCCTAATTTTCCTCCTTATGTTTTAAAAAGAACATGTCAGGATGACAGAGTTCTTCATTAACACTTCTTCTTATCTTCCTCTCTTTAGCTTATAGAAACTGCCTTTTTTATCATTTCAATTCTCTTAGGACTACTGTCCCACAGTCTGGTGACGGTACGTGAGCGCTACTTGCTGGGGTTGGGGCGGGACATGTTACCATGGTTTCCACATTTGCACTTTAGGAACTATTAGGGTAAAAGAAAATATTGTGGATCTTATTGGCTATCTCCGCCAGCGCCGATCTCAGCCATAGTTGAAATATGAAGACTAATTCTTTTTTCTTCCTTAAACTGCTCAGGTGGGCCTCCAAGTGGGCATGGGCCCCCAGTGGGCGTGGGCCTCCAAGTGGGCGTGGGCCCCCAGTGGGCGTGGGCCTCCAAGTGGGCGTGGGCCTCCAAGTGGGCATGGGCCCCCAGTGGGCGTGGGCCTCCAAGTGGGCGTGGGCCCCCAGTGGGCATGGGCCCCCAGTGGGCGTGGGCCTCCAAGTGGGCGTGGGCCCCCAGTGGGCGTGGGCCTCCAAGTGGGCGTGGGCCCCCAGTGGGCATGGGCCCCCAGTGGGCGTGGGCCTCCAAGTGGGCATGGGCCCCCAGTGGGCGTGGGCCTCCAAGTGGGCGTGGGCCTCCAAGTGGGCATGGGCCCCCAGTGGGCGTGGGCCCCCAGTGGGCATGGGCCCCCAGTGGGCGTGGGCCTCCAAGTGGGCGTGGGCCTCCAAGTGGGCATGGGCCCCCAGTGGGCGTGGGCCTCCAAGTGGGCGTGGGCCCCCAGTGGGCATGGGCCCCCAGTGGGCGTGGGCCTCCAAGTGGGCGTGGGCCCCCAGTGGGCGTGGGCCTCCAAGTGGGCGTGGGCCCCCAGTGGGCATGGGCCCCCAGTGGGCGTGGGCCTCCAAGTGGGCATGGGCCCCCAGTGGGCGTGGGCCTCCAAGTGGGCGTGGGCCTCCAAGTGGGCATGGGCCCCCAGTGGGCGTGGGCCCCCAGTGGGCATGGGCCCCCAGTGGGCGTGGGCCTCCAAGTGGGCGTGGGCCCCCAGTGGGCGTGGGCCTCCAAGTGGGCGTGGGCCTCCAAGTGGGCATGGGCCCCCAGTGGGCGTGGGCCTCCAAGTGAGCGTGGGCCCCCAGTGGGCATGGGCCCCCAGTGGGCGTGGGCCTCCAAGTGGGCATGGGCCCCCAGTGGGCGTGGGCCTCCAAGTGGGCATGGGCCCCCAGTGGGCGTGGGCATGGGCCCCCAGTGGGCGTGGGCCTCCAAGTGGGCGTGGGCCTCCAAGTGGGCATGGGCCCCCAGTGGGCGTGGGCCCCCAGTGGGCATGGGCCCCCAGTGGGCGTGGGCCTCCAAGTGGGCGTGGGCCCCCAGTGGGCGTGGGCCTCCAAGTGGGCGTGGGCCTCCAAGTGGGCATGGGCCCCCAGTGGGCGTGGGCCTCCAAGTGAGCGTGGGCCCCCAGTGGGCATGGGCCCCCAGTGGGCGTGGGCCTCCAAGTGGGCATGGGCCCCCAGTGGGCGTGGGCCTCCAAGTGGGCATGGGCCCCCAGTGGGCGTGGGCATGGGCCCCCAGTGGGCGTGGGCCTCCAAGTGGGCATGGGCCCCTGGGCCTTTACCCATAATGCCCACTGGATCATCCGGCCTTGCATGTTCGAAGCGACCGCTGGCTGATCCTACCCGCGCCCAGATCTAAACGTGAAAGATTCTTTGTCTAAAATAAACGACTGCACACTAAATAAATGATTGATTTCACTCACAGCCCCAGTTGAAATATGAAGACTAATTCTTTTTTCTTCCTTAAACTGCTCAGGTGGGCCTCCAAGTGGGCATGGGCCCCCAGTGGGCGTGGGCCTCCAAGTGGGCGTGGGCCCCCAGTGGGCGTGGGCCTCCAAGTGGGCGTGGGCCTCCAAGTGGGCATGGGCCCCCAGTGGGCGTGGGCCTCCAAGTGGGCGTGGGCCCCCAGTGGGCATGGGCCCCCAGTGGGCGTGGGCCTCCAAGTGGGCATGGGCCCCCAGTGGGCGTGGGCCTCCAAGTGGGCGTGGGCCTCCAAGTGGGCATGGGCCCCCAGTGGGCGTGGGCCCCCAGTGGGCGTGGGCCTCCAAGTGGGCGTGGGCCCCCAGTGGGCGTGGGCCTCCAAGTGGGCGTGGGCCTCCAAGTGGGCATGGGCCCCCAGTGGGCGTGGGCCTCCAAGTGAGCGTGGGCCCCCAGTGGGCATGGGCCCCCAGTGGGCGTGGGCCTCCAAGTGGGCGTGGGCCCCCAGTGGGCGTGGGGCTCCAAGTGGGCGTGGGCCCCCAGTGGGCGTGGGCCTCCAAGTGGGCGTGGGCCTCCAAGTGGGCGTGGGCCCCCAGTGGGCGTGGGCCTCCAAGTGGGCGTGGGCCCCCAGTGGGCATGGGCCCCCAGTGGGCGTGGGCCTCCAAGTGGGCATGGGCCCCCAGTGGGCGTGGGCATGGGCCCCCAGTGGGCGTGGGCCTCCAAGTGGGCATGGGCCCCTGGGCCTTTACCCATAATGCCCACTGGATCATCCGGCCTTGCATGTTCGAAGCGACCGCTGGCTGATCCTACCCGCGCCCAGATCTAAACGTGAAAGATTCTTTGTCTAAAATAAACGACTGCACACTAAATAAATGATTGATTTCACTCACAGCCCCAGTCAGTCACTCACCTCGTCCACTGTGTGTGCGTCTCTCTGTGACAGACTTTGAACAGTCATCATGTCTCAGTCTAAACTGGACTCTCATGATTACAGAAAGCAGTGGGAATCAAACCCTGAATTAAAAGGCTGGTCGAAGCCGTTTACTGGAGATTCTACAAGGGCTTACTACCTGTAAGGCAGCCCCAAAGCCTGTTTAGTGGTGGTGTAGTTATCTTCCATTTATCATTACTGAGGTGAATTGCTCAATATTTTGTGATATTGATTTGAGCCCATATCGCCCAGCCCTACGATGAAGGAACCACATATGACTAGGCATGTTTAATACTGGCTTTTTCACTGATATCCGATATACCGATATAGCCTAACTCTTAATTACTGATACCGTTATAAACCGATACTGATATATGTGGGGTCCCTGCCTCATAGAAAAAAATAAATAAACATTTTAGGTAACTAACATCGCATATCTCCTATCATGCATACTTAAACAATATCTGTAAAATATGACAACTACTTCAATTTACATAAGGCAATGTAAAAAGGTGCCATACAGTGTTGTTTCTGACAACCATCTTAGATTTAGTCTTAGTCTTAGTCTTTTGGACTAAAATGCTTATTAGTTTTAGTCACATTTTAGTCACGTCTGTATGTGATAGTTTTAATCCAATTTTAGTCGACGAAAAGTCAAAAAGGTTTTAGTCTAGTTTTAGTCAAAAAAAGGGGGAAAAGTAGTCTTAACAAATTAATGTAGGTCAAATATAAGAATTTTGCTGTTGGGCAGTGTCACTCATAAGTTGTGAAAATAGCAGCAGATCTATAGTTCAACACATTGTGAGCTTGCAGATCGACTATTTTCACCAATAATTACAATAATGAAGGAATGGTTTTAGACATAAAAGGTTTCTGCAACTGCAAATACTTTCTGATCTAAGGATTGTGCATTACACAGAGATAAATTGGTAACAGTGGAATCAATGTATAACAATAATTCCACCTGTCTAACATAGCAAGTTACGTGCTGACAGAACATAAACACACAAAGAGATGACCATAACGTCACCGAATGTAAACATAGCTAAACATGCTGCTAAAGTAACACACATAATGAATTGACGTTAGTGTAACAAAAGCTAACTTTAGCCTGAAGTTAGCAGCCCATTTGCGCCAGGAGTATGTGGAAAACGTAATATTTTTAAAGCTTACTATGAAATTACTCACGAGCCGATTGTCGAATAACATTGTAACGTTGTGTGTTGGCTAAATGTAACTTACCTCCGAAAAAATATCCTTGTGGCGAGCCTTCAGATGCTGCTTAAGGTTGGTCGTAGTGACAACAATGTGACGTGTTGAGCACGTTGTGCGCTGCACGCCAGGTGGTGGGCGTAACCACACAAGGATAGAATGCAGCGGCAGATACTTTTTAGGTTTTAATTGGTACGCACAATAAGCAGAAATGTCATGGATTTTAAACGTCTGACAGACCACCCACTAACATTTTCGTCCACTCTCGTCTCATCAACGAAAACTCACACAAATCTCGTCATGTTTTAGTCATCAAAGAGCCATGTTTATCTCGTCACTGTCTCGTTATCGTCATGAAAAAAAGTGGCGTCAACGAAATGATTTCGTTATCGTTGACGAAAACAACACTGGTGCCATATTTATTCAACAGCAGCTGAAACACATTCTCCCTGATAGAATCCTGACAGATGCCCACTACACAGGGCAGATTTCAACTTCTTTACCAAATGTTAACAACATTATGTCTATATAACTGAGGTAACGTGCAAACAACTACAATGAGTAAAAATGTAAAAAGCCAGCACACTTTTTAAGCAAGGCGAGTAATTATCCTACTTGATGTTTAACCAAATCTTCAAATAAACTGGGCTTTAGCCCTGCTCTACATGTAACTGGCCAGTGGCCATAATTTAACACAATCACAAATAACAACTTAGCCTCAATCAGCCCGACTCTTTCAAGTAACCAAATGTGCAAATTAAAACAATAATGTCACAAAAAGGAAACAGTGACAGATTAAAGTCTAGTAAACAAAACACCCTGCAAGTCAATTAAATTATTTTGCTATAAAAATGTATTATTAACTCACCTGTGATGCCATCTCCCCTGAAGCTGCTTCTTCATTGAGTTTATTCTCTTTCAGGATTTCTTGGTACATGTCTTGCAGTTTTGGGCTTCCAGTTTGGGCCTTTTTATGTGGGGGATTCTGGTCCTCTTGGACCGGGTCATTTGCACTGACAATCTCCCCTTGCTGATCTGATCATCAAGGCCACTGGCCATTTGTTCCACAACTTTCAGAAGCAAATTACGTGCTCCCTCATTCTTGTCCGTGTCAAAATAATGATCTTTTTAAGGGGCATCAACTATGGTTGCAATGGCATAAATAGGTGCTCCTTGCATTTAACTGAAGTGATTGATGACAGCTACCAATAGAGCGCATTTAGCTGTTTTCACCCCTTTGTGTTTTTCTTCATCACTGTTGGGTTAGGGCAACCATGTCAGGGACACCACACCAGGAATGACATCAGCAGCTGTGGCCACAGAGGAGCTGATGTCCCTGGTTAGCTGTTTAAAGGGTTCCAGTAAGCTGATCATTTTCTCTAGAATTCCCCCCTGAGTTTCTGTTAATGTTGCAGGAAGTTCATAATCAGCAGCATATGCACATAAAGCCCTCTTTTGCTCCACCAGACTCTGCATCTTATTAAAGGAGGAATTCCACCTGGAGGTGACATCTTGTTGCAGCTTTTTAACAGGCATGTTAAGTTCTTTTTGTATGTCCTCTAAATGACTATAAGCTTGTGATGAGGGCTTGAAATGTCCGACTACTTTCCTCCCGACAGCCAGAGCATGTGTGATGCTGCGTTGAGACAGGGCACCTCCGTTCACTGCTGTCTGCAAGGTGTGCAACATGCAGGGCAGACTTTTCTCACCAAACTCTATTGCAGCTTTAGTCGTGTTACGGGCATTATCCCTCACCAAAGTATTCACTTTTGTCTCGGGGATTTTCCACACCTCAAACATCCCTTCAAAAGCAGCTGAGATTGTGCTGCTGTATGTAAGAATGAAGCACAGCCTTTTTCAGCCTCATCCAGCCATTGTGCAGTCAAGCTAAACATGATAACCTGGCTAACGCTTGAAGACCAGATATTTGTTGTGAAGCTGATGGTCACAGCATCTAAAATGAACTTCTCAACGTGACTGTGCAAGAAGATATCCGTAAAGTACTTATGATTGGGTATGGCAAAGCGTGGCTTGAAATACTCCACAAGTTTGGTGGATCCAGTGTCCTGCATGATTGAAAACGGCTGCTTATCCAATACAATACACTCCATGATTTTTTGACTGATGGGTTTCCCTCTGGAGTGGTCCTTGAATTTTTGTTTTGTATCGATCAACTCATTAACGGTCATATGGATGGGGTTTTTTTCGGTCTCACATGTTGCTTGTTTTCATCGTTTTGCTGCAGGAAAGCTGCGTGCATCTCCGGATGATTTTTCAAAGTTTTGAAGGAAGACTGCTTGGTGATAAAAGTCATGTCAGTAAAGAAATTAATACAGAGACCAATAATTTCTGATATTACATTTTAATACCAACATCGGCCGATCATGACTTTAGGCTGATAATGTTGGACCTCCCTACATCTGACTCATATTCATAGATGTGAAGAGATCATCGAATGATGCAACAGTTTGGTCTGTGAAAACAGGAATAATCATTATAGTAAGACCTTACCTAGTGATGTGCTTTGTCAGCTGCTGCTGACCCAGCTCCACCAACACAGGCACTGACCTCCTACTAACCTCTGCACCTGTCACCAAACATCTCAGATCCTAACAGGAAGCAGCAGCGTGACGGTCAGGTTGGCACCACCACAGACGCATCATCAGCTCTTCACCAAAGTGGAAGCTGCACAGCAGAGAAACCTGAATGTAGTGTATCCCATCTTTCATTTGGCCAACTCTTCTATCACTGGAGTTCAATTGAGTGGATGTAGGCAGGAAGACATGATGGCAGTTGTGTTTAGGTAGCTGTTGAGGTTGGTGACAGCTGAAGCCGTCTGCAGTGAGTGTGAGCAACTCGCTGAGGATGAACGGCTTGGGCCAAATGTCCTCAGAGAGGAATCCGCCTCGGCTCTGCAGCATGGCACCAGTGGCAGCTGAGACTAATGACACACACCCACACACACACACACACACACACACACACACACACACACACACACACACACACACACACACACACACACTAGATGATAAACGGAGACACAAATAATAAATAAGAATGGTCTAAATCCAGGACAATCCTGGAATCAAATCAAATCAAATCAAACCCTATTTATGAAGCGCTTTTCATACAAGAAGTTGCATCACAAAGTGCTTTACAGATTAAAATGACCCCACATAAAACCACCTTCCCTTCCCTCCCCCACAGATTTAAAAGCATGGCCACAGTTATACCCCCCTCCCCCCAACCCATCTCCCACGCACACACACAGTTAAAAGAAAAGGTAAAAAAGGACATTGGGCCGAGTGCAGATGAACCATGCAAGGAAACGCCATCAGAGGAGCCATCTGCCCCGGCAGCAGTAGATTAACAGCAGCAGCCGAGGCACTGACACAGGGCACCCAGTGGAGGCGAGGCCAAGACCCCCACCTCCACCCAAGCTCCACCCGGAGAGCACCCAGGCAGCTACAGCCGACCACCGCTCCCGGGGCAGAGGGCTCCCACAGAGGAAACACTGGAACGGGGATTAAGATAAATTAAAGTATAAAAAGAAACGGTAAATTAATGTGCTAAGATTAAATAGTAAAACTGATAAAAATATAATCATATAAAACATCCAAAGCAATTAAACAAACAGTGATAAATAATAATCAGTTAAAAGCTAAGCTAAAAAGGTGAGTCTTGAGCCTGCTCTTAAAAACATGAATATTCTCTGCAGCCCTGAGGTTCTCTGGCAGCCTGTTCCAGAGGTGAGGGCCATAAAACTGGAAAGACGCCTCGCCATGCTTGTGTGTCCTGACTTTTGGGGTGACAAGGAGGCGGCTGCCAGAGGAGCGCAGAGACCGCGAAGGTTTATATGGTAAAAGCAGTTCAGAGAGATAAGAAGGCCCAAGACCATTAAGACACTTAAAAACCATTAAAAGAACCTTAAAGTCGATCCTGAAATGTACGGGGAGCCAATGCAATGATTTTAAGACCGGTGTAATGTGCTCCCGCCTCCTGGTCTTCGTCAGGACACGTGCTGCTGAATTTTGTAGTAGTTGTAAACCTGATATACTCTTTTTGGGAAGACCAGAAAGCAGGGCATTACAGTAATCAATTCTACTGGAGATAAAAGCATGCATCAGTGTCTCTCTGTATTGGCCCGAGACAGAATGGGGCGGACTCTGGCGATGTTCTTTAGTTGATAAAAACCTATTTTAGTTATATTTTTTATGTGAGGAATAAAAGTCAGCTCAGAGTCAAAAATCACGCCCAGGTTCTTCACTTGTAAAGAGGGATTAAAAGACAGTGATTGTAGTTTTGGTAAAAGTTTCTCTCTCTGAGCCTCAGGACCGATGACTAAAACTTCAGTTTTGTCCTGGTTGAGCTGGAGAAAGTTTTCTGCCATCCAGGATTTAATGTCTAAAATGCAGTTTAAAAGTGCATCCATTGGCCGTGTGTCATCGGGAGACATGGAGATGTATAACTGTGTATCATCAGCATAACTGTGAAAGTTAACCCCATGTCTCCTGATGACGCTGCCAAGAGGGAGCATATAAAGGTTAAAAAGCACTGGGCCTAAAATTGAACCCTGGGGCACACCACATGTAATCCTATGGACCCTAGAGGAGCAGGTATCTAAACTTACCATAAAAGTCCTGTCTGTGAGATAGGATGTGAACCATTTGTGAACAGCACCAGAGAGGCCGATCTGTTTTAAACGGGTTAAAAGAATAGTGTGATCCACTGTATCGAAGGCAGCGCTTAGATCCAGTAGAACCAACACTGTCACCTTCTGAGCGTCATAATTTATTCTAAAATCATTTAAAATCTTCAGAAGGGCCGTCTCTGTGCTGTGGTTCACCCTAAAACCAGACTGAAATTTCTCCAGGACATTGTGCTCATTAATAAAATCATTAAGTTGAATTAAAACTAGCTTTTCTAAAACCTTGCTTAAAAATGGTAAGTTAGATACCGGTCTAACATTATTAAAATCATTAAAATCTAAATTGCTCTTCTTCAGCAGGGGCTTCACTTCCGCCCCTTTAAAGGCGGCAGGAAAGACCCCCGTCTGAAGGGAGCAATTCATCATGGTTAAAATCTCATCCCTAAAAGATTCATAAAATGGCTTAAAAAATGAAGTGGGAATCGGGTCCAAAACACATGTGGTGGGCCTCACTGAGGAGAAAACTTTATCAAGAGTCCCAGCTTCTACCAGGACAAAACTGTCCAGCGTTTCCTCTGGTAGAGACACACATTCAGATTTGTCTAAAACCATGTTACACTGAGAAGATAAAAAATTACATCTGATGGTGTCTACCTTCCCTCTGAAGTGGTCTGCAAACTCCTCACAAAGAGTGTTTGAGGGGGTTTTCTGAAATGCATTAGTAGCTCTGTTAAAAAGTTTATCAATGGTGGAAAAAAGGATTTTAGGATTAGAAGAAGACTTGTAGAGGCTGCAGCAGACCTGAGACTGGGATGGAGGTTCACCTTCCAGCAAGACAGCCACCCTGAACATCCAGACAGAGATATTATGGGATTTTTTTAGACCAATGCAGATTCATGGGTTAGAATGGAAAATGCAAAGAATCACATGGATAAGATCCATGCTAGATGCAGGACATACAAATTTAAATGCAAATATTTCAAAATATTAGAAACATGAGGAGAAATTCTACAGTGAAAGTAGGATCACAGCATAAACTGGGAGCTCATCAGGCTAGTGATGCTAAAGACTCCTTCTAACTCAGAAAAGAACACAAAGTTTATGCCAACTTTGACCACAAAGGTTCTACGACCATCTACAGTCAGGGAGAGTCGGTTGTTTTCCACCACAATCCCACCTTCAGGAAACTTCACTGAAACTCAGATCCCCACGTAGTGAGACTAAAATGGATGGATCACAGCAGCTCTACTAGTATGGGGGGTGGGGGTTCTGGCCCCTGGCAAACACCTGACTGTGGTCTCTAATACCACGTTTCTGAGTATGGAGCTGCCAGAATCACCAGAATCACCTGAGTCAGCCTGCCAGCGAGTGTCTATGCTTCCTACGTACCCTCAGTCAGCCGGCCTGAGTTCACAGCTGCGCAGGTTCTCCTGATGGCCCGCTACTTGATTTGCTCTTGGTGGTAATTATGGAGGTCTAAAAATCTCCACATCTGGTTTATGTTGGTTGGAGGGGGACACAGAGGTTGAGCTCAGGATATTACATTTAGCAGCAGGAAAGGTCAAAGGGGGGGGGGGGACTGCCGGCTGTGCTGCTGCTCCTAGTTAGTTTCAGTAGCGACAGTCGCT
>OY747707.1:597500-640000 GCA_963556495.2 Valencia hispanica
GCCTGCATGAATGTGCCTGTCAGAAACCCGAGTGTGCAGGTGGCATGGAGGCAGCAGACCTCTCTTATCCATCCCTCCTGAGTCTGCCAAGTGAGCAGAGTGTGCAGCAGCAGTTGGTTCACCTCTCAATATTTGTGCACCAACTGACTGTGTGTGTGTGTGTGTGTGTGTGTGTGTGTGTGTGTGTGTGTGTGTGTGTGTGTGCGTGTTTGTGTGCAATTGCTGCCAAGAAAGGCAGCCGACCAGCATACGGATTGCATCCAGTGAAAGATAGGAAGGAAGAAAGTCGGACGAGCACCGCCTGGAAATCTTCAAAACGAGAGGGCCTCTTTTCATGTGTGTTTGCATTCCTTTCAGTGTTGGTGAAAGGGGAGCTGTTGAGCGGTAGTGGAGGAGAGGAACACTTGAAACTGAACGAGGCGCTAAGAAAAACACACACCAGGTTTCATAACAAAAGTCCTGCAAGTCTGAGACAAAGAAGGGCAGAAAGTAAATGAAGTTGAGGAGAGGAAGAGGAAGAGGAGGTCAAAGAGAAGAACAGACATTATCTGAAAAAATCAAATAGTTCAAAGAACAAAGAGAACTGCTGACCCAATTACTTATTCTACTGACTCCTTCTGCTCTAGACGAGTATTTCCCTGAGAATATAAAGGTTCATTAAACTCTGATAACAGTTAGCATCATCAGACCCTCGACTCCTTCTAAGTGGAAAAAAACACAACAGTCGCTTTCTCTGTTACCTCCAACCTGGGGAGGATTACAACTAGGGGTGGAAATTGATACATTTTTATAAAAATCAATGACATTGTCGATTCTGCCTATCAATCCAATTCTTTATTAATTCCCTTAACAATTCCTGAGTAGTTCAATGATTGACAAAAAATGAGTTCTACAGTCTCCTGTAGGTGTTCACCAGGTTCTCACACTGTAGCTGGTATTTTGGCCCATTCCTCCATGCAGATCTTCTCTACAGCTGGGATGTTTTGGGACTTTCATCTCCCTCCACAGATCCTCTATAGGATTGAAGTCTGGAGACTGGCTAGGCCCCTCCAGGACCTAGAAATGCTTTTTACGTAGCCCCTCCTTCGTTGCCTAGGTGACGTGTTTTGGATCATCATCATGCTGGAAGATCCAGCCAAGTTTCATCTTCAATGCTCTCACTGATGGAAGGAGGTTTTTGTCCGAAATCTCACCATACATGGTCCCATTCATCCTTTCCTTTAATACAGATCAGTCGTCCTGGTTCCTTTGCAGAAAAACAGCACCACAGCATGATGCTTCCACCCCCATGCTTCACAGTAGGTATGATGTTCCCCCTCCAAACATGGCGAGTGGCGTTTATACCAAAGTTTTATTTTGGTCTCATCTGATCACATGACTTTCTCCCAATCCTCCTCTGGATCATCCAGATGGTCTCTGGTAAACTTTAGACGGGCCTGGACATGTGCTGGCTTAAGCAGAGGGACCTTTGGAGCGCTGCAGGATTTTAATCCATGACAACGTAGTGTGTTACTAAAGTAACCTTTTTTTACTATGGTCCCAGCTCTCTTCAGGTCATTGACCAGTTCCCCCCGTGTAGTTCTGGGATGTTTCCTCACCGTTCTCTAGATCATGTGTTCCCCACCAGGTGAGATCTAACATGAAGCCCCAGGTTGTCAGTCATCTTGTATTTATTCCATTTTCTAACAATTGCTCTAACAGTTGATCTCTTCTCACTAAGCTGTTTGCCTATTGTAGATCGACTCACCCCAGTCTAATGCAGGTGGACAATCTTGTCCCTGGTGTCCTTGGACAGCTCTCTGGTCTTGGCCATGGTGGAGGTTGGAGTCTGACTGTTAGAAGGTGTGGACAGGTGTCTTTATACAGATAACAAGCTCAAACAGGTGCCATTAATACTGGTAACGAGTGGAGCTTCTCAAAGAAAAAGTAACAGGTCTGTAAGGGCCAGAATATTTGCTTGGTTGTAGGAGCTAAATACTTATTTTATGCATCATTGTACAAATAAGTACTTAAAAATCATACAATAGGATTTCCTAGATTTTTCTTTTATATTCTGTCTCACAGTTGGAGGGTTCCTATGATGAAAATTGAAAAGTGGGACAACTTGGACCATCGGAGGCTGCCAAATACTTTTTTGCCCCACTGTACAGTAGCTCCCTAAGGAGCGAGCATGAAAGGGTTAACTTGAGCTGATGTCGAGGGGCTAGCTGCCTCTGTGTTGACCTGTCTGTATCTGTCATCGTCTTCATCATCTTTTAATATGCATGAGACCGTAAAATGTTTGAGTCAGCTTTTAATAGAAATAAATCTGTGCCTGCTGCTTGCAGTTGTGAGGCAACGGTGTGCTAATATAGGATATATAATATGAACGTTACCATCGTCAACGGAGATCACAGAGGAGCTTGTTTGATTAGATACATTAGCACTTGTATGCAGGTGTTCGATTGTGACATTCTTGGTCCCTATGGGCAGACAAATGGTTTAGCATATTGCTAATATTGGCATGATATTACAACATTGCACGGACTAGACGTGGCAGAAATCTCATCTCGTTTGGTGAGATGTTAGATCGCCTCCTCCTTTTCATGACGCTGCTCATCTGAAGCGCTGATTTGTTGCAGAGTGTGACGTAATTGCAACACGATGCAAAATCAAGAGAATTGTTAAGAAGAATTGACAACATGGGAGACGTACAATTTCAATGGTACTGGTATGTTAGGACTGATTCTAAGTCGGATCCGGTTTTCAATTCTCAACCCTAATTAAAACTGTCATCAACATGTTTGATTGATTCTATCTCTGCACTGGTTGGCTGATTTTCCCATTTAAAAATCAAGAATCAGACAAAGGCACTTCCTGTTGTTTTCCTGTGCCCTTATAAGGAAGAAACTTTGTTATTGGCTGGGCTGGGAGTTTGAAAACAAGGACCTACTGTTGCTTTTTATAATGAAGTAAAACGTTTCTACATAACTGACTCTTTGGCTGTTAAGCTAAGCCATCCGCTAGCTAGTACCTTTGGTATTAGCAGCTAGCTTGGTCTTTGTTGCTGTATGAGCCTCGTGAATCTAATCCGTCTGCTTCTAGCCTGCAGCCGTACGTGGCACTGATGTCATTCCAACATCTGACTTCCTGTTTCATCATGGATCGAATGACGGGTTGCGTTCTAATGTGTCAGACAAGATGCAGATAAATGTGCACTAAGAAATCTTATGGGAGACAATTCATGAGTAAATGCACCTAAAAGTAAAAAAAAAAGTACAATCATTGAATGAATAATGCTTCAAAATTACGGTAAAATTTAGATATTGATCAAATGAAGAAGGGAAAAATGGATAAACTGTTAAGACTTATTTGGTTTTACCAGTTGAAATATTTCATATGATAAAGGCTGCAAAAGAAAAGTTGAGGTGTAATTTTTGGTCTAAACTGGGAGGTTCTGTGCTAAGGTTAACCTTATTGGGCTCTAAGTCCGATGATTCTGCCGTCTGAGTTTGATGCTCGTCACTTTTTTGGTGTTTTTATGTTTTACATTTCCTGGCAAATCTGGTATAAATAATTCAGGAGCATAATGCGGTTGGGTTGTTAGACTTTAATATAATATATGTAAAAAAAAATATTTACTTCAATTATTTACTAATGAATTTGATTAACAAGGATTCAATAAGTAATAAAAAGATGTTTGACCAGCTTGTGTTTAGCGCCGTCACACGACGACAGGACATACGGTCCTGGGAAGGAGACAGGTCATGAAGTTGGACACATCTTCAGAGTCTGTTAGCATGTTTGACAATAATATTTATAGCTAAGCTTGATGTGTAAAAAGTGTCCTTTATTTTAATGTTCATCATTCTGGATCCTCCATTTATTCTTCTCTTCCTGTGTAACTAGACCTAAAGGTAGAAATCGGGAAGGATGTGATTAAGAGGGAGGGATTTTAAGAGATGTTTTCCTTTCCCAGACAAAGATCCTTCAGCCGAATCATCGTTAGATAAAGAGAGAAGAAACAGTTTGTTGGGTGGAAGAACAAAGAACAGAGAACAGTCCGAAAAAGCTGGAACAATGAAGGATTTAAACAATGAAGATTTTATACTTCAAATATTCGACTTTAAGAAGATGAAACTGATTTGTTTCTGTCTTTGACTCATGGAGTCATTGCTCCAGTAACACTGGATATATTTAGATCATGGGTAAAAACTACAGCAGGTTGGAGAAGCAACTGGACCTTTAGCTGTGAAACTTGTTGGATGGCCCGTCGGGCCGCAGCGGGTCGCCCAACCAACCAGAAGATGGGAAAAGAAGTGCGCCCTTGTTGTTTGTTCACCTTTGGCCTGTGCCATCTGTCCGCTTGGTGCTGACACCTGTACCAGCCCGTCAGAGCTGGACTTCCCTGTCCATGGGGCCAACACAGGTCTGGTCTGCAGGGACACAGAATTAAGAAAGGGTGAAATTCAGGACACTTTTCAAAGCTAAAGTTTGTTTATTACAGTTTTTGTGTATGTTAACAGTCTATAAAAATCATTTCATTACTTCTGGGCGATGGCCCTCACAGGTGCAGGTAGCAAACCCTTCATCAGGATTTTGGCTCAGAGTTCAGAGATCCAAATGGAAAGGAGCAATTAGCTAGCATGCTGAATGAACATGGAGAGATCTGTCAGATATTCCTCAGATAGCACTGCTTATGTTTCTGGGTTCATCTTCTCTGGGCCAACAGGGTCAACTCTCTGTCCAAGTCTGAGTACGATAACAGACAATGAAAAGCACAAGATCTTCTCGCACTAAGGTGATGTCAGAGCTATCCAAGACGAGACAACTGGTTGGCACTCTTCTGGACGCTCCTGGCAGCAGGGAAAAAGAAACAGACGCAGCCTAAACCTGTTAGTCGCCCACCTCTAATCGGCTTTAACTGGCTCCCTGACAGGTGACTGGCCTCTCCGACGGGTTCCTGGTAAACACAGTGAACCAGGACATGTTGGAAATCCACATGAAACCAAAGCAGTGCTTCACACATTCAGGTTACAGAAACCAGATTACTGAGTGATTAACTAATGTATGATTACCTCAGGATGCTGATCTGGACTTTTATCTTTTCACATTTTCTAGTTCCAGTTGACTGTGTGTCGATTGAGAGGACATCCCACTGGAACGTCTGTTACTCTAAAGTGAAACTATTGTATTTAGGAATAAGATCTAATAATCCAGCTGTGTCTGATTATATCAGAGTCTGACTGCAGCAGTTCTGGTTCCGGCTTCAGAGGTTCTGTAGAGAACATCAGAGAACAACCAGCATCATGGAGACCAAGGAACCCAGCAGCAGCTTCTGGTCCCGTTTACTGCAGGGTTAGGGAGAGAGGATGGAGCACCTGCTGACCTACCAGGACATGGACGTCCACCTTGGCTGACAGGAGAGCTTTAATTAGAGAAGCAGGACCATGGTGACTCTGGAGGAGCTGCAGAGATCTAAATCAGGAAAGAAAACCTGTTAGAGGCTGCAGGAGACCTGAGACTGGGGTGGAGCTTCACCTTCCAGCAGGACAACCACCCTAAACACACAGCCAGAGATATTATGGGATGGTTTAGATCTAATTCATAGTTCTCAGATGATCTCCATCCAGTCTGACTAAGCTGGAGATGTTCAGAGCTGGAGGGGGCCGGCCCAGAAGACCTGCAGCAGCCAGAGGAGGTTCTACACGGTTCTGACTCAAATGGGCTGAATATAAATGCATGCCACACTTTTCTGATTTCCATCTCTATAAATGGTTTAAAGAAATGAATCATCTCCCTCCACTGTTCTTAATAAACTCCTGAAGTTTTTGGTCGGAAAGGAGTAAAATGTGGAAAAGCGTTTGGGTGTGAATACCTTAGCAAGGTGCCGTATCTCCTTTGCTCGTGTAATTAAAGCTGGAATCAGCCGAGTTCTTGGAGCTCCAAGAAGGTATTCACCAAACCTCCCTGACCTTTACCCCTAACCCAGGACCTGGGGTCAGGGGTATATGAGTCCCCTTTCAGTCTGCTGCTGCTGCTGCTGCTGCGGTGGTGGTGGTGGTGGTGGTGGTGGAGGGGTAGGGTTAGGGGGAGTATTTGCTCTCTGGAGAGGATGATCCTGTCGGTCCCACCAAGTCAAACAAGTGGCATGCCTCCAAGGCTTCAGGGTTTTCACTCAGACACGAGGAGCTGTTGACACAGTAGCTGAAGCATAGAGGCCGACCGAGCGCCGGAGCAGCAGCAGCATGTTGGACAGCATGGCTGCAACATGTTATTTACACGTGTGCACACACTCAGACTGAACACGGAAAGGGTCCAACAGTACATAGAAAGCATAATGAGCTTTCTGTAACATACTGGGCTCAAATCCTTACAAATACACACAGAGAAACAAGATTTAGTATAGCAATAATTTTAGCTGTGTTATTGCATTTAGTGTAGGAATTTATAGGAATATTTACAATAAGTTGACTTTTCATTATTATTTCCAATACTATGGAGGCTTCATTCTTCCTTCTCCTTCCAGTGCTTGATTCATTTCTTTTTAGACACCAAAACCTCAGAAATTTTTTAAACATATTTGAACATTTTATTGTCATAATTTACTATTAGTTATGATATTAATATATTGAATTAAATATACATGTACTCTTTATTGATCAGTGTATGACAAAAGCTGCACCATAAGTAGTTTAACCTGTTATTCAGACCAGATTTATGCATCTTCTTTGCCCAGAGACATGACAGTGATACATGAGACTATGCACTTCTGTCCCAGAAGAAAGACAAATGTGAAAAACATAATATTTTAAGATTAAAAGGTAAAAAACTGCAGTTGGAGTGAAGCTCAGTTCCTTTATAAACAGCTTCTTCTTTCTCTGATTTCATGTGAAACACTGCTTCTAGTCTTCCTCTGTTAGTGACAACTTCCCCCCTGAAGAGGGTTGTTGTCAGCCGGAGCGTCAGCGCTTAGGTATGGATCTGATATAAGGTATCTAACCAGGGGTGGACTGGGACAAAAATTCAGCCCTGGCATGTTCTGTCCAGACCAGCCCACTACATTATCAGCTGACACTATATAAAAGTCCACAAATCTTGCAGCATCTCCTCTCATGCATACAGTACAGATGAGAGTCATATTCCTCGATAGCAGTTAACAAATAAAGCACAAAACTGTGAACTCAAGGACTAAAACTGACAGCCATGGTAATCAATCACTCATTATTTATTCATTGTAGTCTCAACAGAACAAATCAAGTATGAATTCATAAAACATTATAAGACACATGATATACTCAAATCAGAGTAGTAGTAAAAGTGAAGTGGAGGCAGTGAGAGAACAAGCCCCCAAAAAAGAAAAAAGTAAAAAGAAAAATGTCCAAAAATGCTACGCCTGTTTAAATGAATGACCAATCACAAACACGAAACGAGCGATTCGAGGGTCATTTGTGCTTCACATTGCATTGAATTATCTAATGTAAATCTTTAATTGCGTTTTTCTCAAAATGATTTTTTTCCAACATTCAAAACGAATAATCTTGAAATCAGTTATACCTATATTCACCCAACTTTCAACCGTTGTTCTATGTTATGAGCTGAAAATAAATTACAGAGCGATTTGTCAATACATCGTTCTAAAAAATATATATGTGCTATTTTGTGTTAAAAAAAACAGGCCGAAAATGAGTTTTTTGGAGCTACTTACTGTTTTTTGATTTATGAAGTAATGAAATGAAATAAACCTAGTTCCCTCTGTAAAAAGTTTTTTCACCAATTTTGAGATACGTTTAAAAATATATGCAAATTAGCACATTTTTAACCAGATTACACCTCATTTGCATATTTAAACAAAATTTATATCAAAACTTCTAATACAAAAGATGTTTGTTTTAATACTAGGATTAAGTTTGTCAAGTTTCATGAAGGTATCTTGAAGGTAACTTTTTTCCCTATTCACCTGTAGTGTCTCCCCTTAATGTTTACTGTTGCTATGGCAACCAGAGACCGCTACCGTTAGTAGCTGTTAGCTAGCTTAGCTAAATCATCAGAACAGTAATAACCGAAAGTATCACAATTTGGCATATTTAACTAAATCAACCACAACTACCAACAGTCAGCCCTTCAACTCTGGGCTAATATGTTGTCACAAGTATTCAGTTATTCAGGTCACATCACAGTCAATGTATACTTATACTTTATTTTGGGCATATTGTCTCAAAATGTAGCCGAGCCACCTCTACGCTAACGTTACTTACCATGGATGTCTCCACTTGTGCGTCTCCTGCTGGGGTCGTGACCCCGGCACCACATATGTCTGTCAACCTTTAACATTTAGCAGCTTCCACCTCCAGAGATTTCAGCTTTTTGAGCCGTACTTTTTCAGCGCCACCGGGGCGTTTCTTTTTACCCTTCTCCATTTTCAGCTCAGCAGCATCCCGTCCCACCACTCCGGCCCATGTCATGAGGTCCCGCCCACCCTGGTTTGTGTTGTGATTGACAGCACTGTCAGGGCTCTCATAGGCTGTCAGCCCATGTTTGATTGACGATGACAAACATAGACCAATAATATGTGTCGATGCTGGCAACACACTGCTAACTCTCTGCAGCCAATTGGCCGGCCCGATTGGAGGGAATTTAGAGAGAGAGAGAAAAAAAACAGCGACCGGCCCACATTGGGTCAACGGCCCACCGGGATGATGCCCGGTATGCCAGATGGCCAGTCCACCCCTGTTTCTAACCGACCAATCACCAGTCAGAGTCCATCCAGAAGGAAGTCTTCTGGTTCTGGTCAGCAGACAAGCTCCCATGCATCTGTGTTGATGCACCCATGACCACTTGGTGCAGAAGTGCAGACATGTTGAACTTTACGCACAGAGTATAGGTACCTGTATCAATCCAAAAAAGATTCCTTCCCATGAGGGCATCTGAGCATCATCTCCGTCCTGGACATTCATCTCACTAACCTGGAGCAGAAAGCGCCTTGAAGAGTTACAGAGGCATGGAGCACATCTGTCACTGCACCAAACACTATCCCTCCCGTCTCTTGACGGGAGGGATTTACTGAAATGCTGAAATGCTGAAGATGACTCAAGGATTGGGCTTTCCTCGTAGTTCAGAGATTTCTTTGTGTTGTTTCAGGGCTTGTTTTTGTGTTTTCAAATTTGTTAAAGTGTTCTTTGAAATGTAATTTTGTTTTTGAATTTATAAATTTGTTTTTTGACATGAAATGTTTTTATTTATTTATTTAAATGTGGTTTTATTTCATGCAATTTAGTTTTTAAATTTGTTAATGTGTATTTGTATTTTAGGATTTGTACATTTGTTTTTTACGACTATACTGGTCCTGGAAACATTACTTTGAAAATCTTAAAAGTTGTGATTCGAACTAAAAATCTTCATTTAGTTTCTTTTTTAATTTATGTGGCAGAAACTGAATGTTTCCACATATGAATTATGGTGTTGATGTTGATGATGATTTTACTATCCTTCCTATGCTTGATGTTTTTCTGCTGTAGATATTCAGCAATTAAAGGATCGTCTCCTGTTTCTCTCCAGGTTATACCAGGCAGCATGGAAACTTCAGCTCCAACAGCCACCGACAAGAAGGAGTCCAAGAGTTCTGGTCTGGACGAGAGCAGCTTCTCAGATCTCCCTAAAAAGCCGTCACCAACCACCCTGACCAGAGGTACAAACATTGATCAGGAACACGTCCTGTTTTAGAGTGGTGTGGGGTGTGAGGAGCTGAAACATGAAGTGTAGGATAATAGGAAGCTGGGTGGCTCATAAAAAGAGTCCGACCCGGAGACGAGGGCCGACACGACACAGAATCTGTGATAAAGAAATGTTCTAATGAGGGCAAAAGACCTTGTTCTCACCTCCCGAGTGTAAATTTCATGAATTACTAAAAACTGCTTGGCATAGCAGTGGACGGCGTGGTGCAGGAGAGAGGCGGGGGTGGGGGTCGTCTTTGAAATGCTAACAAGATGTCGTATGACAGTGTGCCTTTATTTCTGCTTAATGATGGACTTGGTGGCCTGCCACAAGTGAAGCATTAATTGTTTAGGGATGCTTGAGGAGAAACTGGGCCGGTCCAGATGCTGGCATCTCCACAAAAGGAAGCACAAGTTCTTCAAACAAGAGAAGAAAATATTGAGATGGCCATGCCATAAATTATTGATGCTGTTATGACCACGGTGTGCCATGTTGGCTGCCCAACTTGAATTTTTATAACCTTGCTGAAGAGAAAAGCAGTTGGTCACCCATGAGGGGTGAGGGAGCTCCCCCCTCTGTGAATGATGAGAGCTCATGTTTTCATTAGAGTGATGAAAACTCTTCATAACGAGGTTGGAGGATCTTGTTTGGGCCTCTGAGGTACCGGTGTTATAAATTAGTAACGCCTGCAGGAGGATGGGGCTGGCGGTGCTGAATGAAGCCCCTCAGGAAAGACAAGCTGGCAAAGAGGATTTAATGAAGGACCTGGTGGCCTGCCACCACAAAGCTGAGTGTCAAAGTGAGACGTTAGATCATCTTCAGGTTCTGTTTGAACTTTTTCAATCATTCCTTCTGTTCTGCTGATCACATTTTATAATGTGAGCACAGGAAGAACAAGGAGTAAAGTAAATCTGGGGGCTTTATGAAATATGTCAAACTGCTTTGCTTCACAGTGATGGAAGAGAAATGTGTTCCAGAGCATGCAGACTGCATTATAGATTTTACATATTGAAAAGGTTCGGCTTACTCCAAACTGGAAACACAAAACTTTATTTTGCTGCAGCTGAAAACCTGAAATTGGACGTTCTGTGTTTTTTTGTGGGGGTGCCTATTTCCAGCGGCCATTGGGTGAGTGGAGGAGTACCCCCTGGACGTGTCATCGGTCCAGCACAGTCACATTAAAGTGTGGGTGGTTCTTTGTAAAATAGTTAGAAGACGTGTTTCAGAGAGCTTCAGGGTAGCACCATCCATCAGGCTGGTTCTCTTCTTAAATGAGACAGATATCATGTCCTCTGGTGCTAACGTTCAACCAGATCAATATAATAAATAAATAAAATAATTCTAAATTACATCTGTGGGCACAAAAAACTGTGAAAGATTAAGATTTCCCATTTTGAGTTGAGGCTGCATGGTGGAGAGCGATCCCTTAATACAGGAACATCCTGAGGAGATGCTAATCTGGATTTAAGTAGCTTGTCTGTTTTGAAAGGAGCTCAGTTCTCTCATGTTTCACAGAGACATGCCTGGTCCTGCTGGATCAGTTTGTCTCTGAGAGGGAACGTGATGAAGCGGGTCTGGTTCCTCAGTGAAACCAGTCTGAGGGAAGGTTCTGGCAGGAAGCAGTGATGGAGGAGGGAGGCTGTGTCTGGTATTTTTTCAGGGCCTTGTTAATGGTTGGAAATGAGCGCCCCTATTCTGTGTGAAGGCGGCCATCAGTCTCGCTGAGTCCCAGCGTGTTTCCACAAGCCGAGCCGATGCAACATGACTCTCAGGAAGTCCTTGGTCAGGACTCTCCCTGTTTTCAGATGGGGGGCCCGCTTCCAGGGGCCATCTAATCATTTCAAAGGAATACCTGCGGCTGATGCAAACCCGTCTCACCCTGACTCTACACCAAAGAAGAGTCACAAACACATAACCTGGCCAAAGTGAACTTTTTCCCATTTTCTCCCATTCTGACTACTGGATGTCATGTGACAAACCACCGTGAAGTGATTTACAGAGTTATTCTAAATACATCTAGAGTGTATTCTTTATAATCAGCTTGCTGCAATTACAGTCTTGCCACAGTTAGTTTCAGGTCTGGACTAGGCCATTCCAACCATCCCATAATATCTCTGGCTGTATGGTAAATGGCCTGTATTTGTTTAGGACTCTTTCAGTTAGACGACCTCAAAGTGCTTTATGTTACATTCAGTCATTCAGGCAAAAATTCACACGGTGGTGTTGGTGGTGCTGGTGTTTGTGGTGCTGGTGGAGGTGTTTGTGTTTGTGGTGGTGGTGGTGCTGGTGTTTGTGGTGCTGGTGTTGGTGGTGGTGTTTGTGGTTGTGGTTGTGGTTGTGGTGTTGCTGGTGTTGCTGGTGTTGGTGGTGGTGGTGGTGCTGGTGTTGCTGGTGTTGGTGGTGGTGGTGGTGCTGGTGTTTGTGGTGCTGGTGTTGGTGGTGTTGGTGGTGGTGTTGGTGGTGCTGGTGGTGGTGGTGGTGTTTGTGGTTGTGGTGTTGGTGGTGGTGTTGGTGCTGCTGGTGGTGCTGGTGTTTGTGGTGCTGGTGTTGGTGGTGGTGTTTGTGGTGGTGGTGTTGGTGGTGGCGTTGGTGGTTGTGGTGTTGGTGGTGTTGGTGGTGCTGCTGGTGTTGGTGGTGGTGGTGGTGCTGCTGGTGGTGGTGGTGTTTGTGGTGCTGCTGGTGCTGCTGGTGGTGGTGAGCTACATTGTAGCCACAGCTGCTCTTGGACACACTGACAGGAGAGATTCTGTCATGTTTGTGTATTATAAAAGGACCCAAAGGCACCAAAAACAAAACTTAAATGATTTAATTGTAACAAAAAGCAAGGAGAATAAACTTACAGCACTGGGAGAACCAATAAATGCAGCGATAAGGAAGAAACAGGAACTGGGCAGGAATCGGGAACCAGACAGGGAAAGAATGACGACGGACCAGCGAGTAGTGAGTGAATGAGAGGTGAATATATACTGGGGAGGAAATGAGGAAGTGACTGAGAAGACTAATGACCAATTAGTGAGAGCAGATGCAGGTGAGAGGGAGAGAGCAGGTGGAAGTAATCACCTGGGACAGGAGGAAAAATGGCTGGGAGACAGAAGACTCTAAGAAACTAGAAAGGATAATAGGTCAAGAGAGGAATCTGAAGGAAACAGTGGAGAACAGAAGGAAGAAATAAATAAGGACACTATCTAAAGAGGAATACAAATAGAAAGGAGCAAAGGGTGAAAAACATCTAAGAACAAGGAGAAATATGGAAACAAGAAAGTGCAGAAATAACTGGTAGAAACAAAGAATAACTGAACATGATAATAGAACTAAATAAGGAAAAGAACTAACAAAACACAAACACCTATAGGAACTATGACAGCTGGTGGTTGTCCTGATGGAAGGTGAAGGAGAAACTCCACCCAAGTCTCAGGTCTTCTAACAGGTTGTGATCCAGGATGATCGTGGAATTACCTCCATCTATCTTCATTGTGGTCAGTAGAACATGGATGGATGAAGAAGATCAGCATATTACACGTTTCTGGGAGCAAAGCCGGGATTTATTAGCAGGAGCTGGAATTGAATCATGGGCATAATGGGGGAGTCTGGTTTACAGGTTGGGTCTAAAGGTTTTCGGTTGGGCTTTTTTTCCGGCGGGATACCCTGGTCCCCCCCCCATCTTGATTCCCTCCCTCAGGCTCAGTCTAAAGGGACAGCCACTAATCTTCCTGAGAAAGAGATTCTTGCTTTTCTCTCTCTGCTCCTAAATGAGGCTCTCGCTCTGTTGAGGTTCCTCTGACCAGCAAAGAGGAGGAGATGGGGGTGGGGATACCGAGCAGCTGGGGTCATGTAGGGATGACTGCATCCGTATGAGACCCCAGAGGCCCCCACCAGTTTAACTCTGCAGCTCTGCACCTTTCTTCTTAGACCAGAGGTGGGCCGGGCAGTATGACAATCTGAGATTGGGAAGGACTGGAAAATGTAGACGAGCCGCCTGAGCCGAGAGATCATCTATGAAGCACATTCTAAACTCTGCAGTTCTATGCTCTTGCTTTTCTCCTTTTACGTTAAAGAACAGCTATGTGGCCAGGAGCAACCTGGTTTTAATGATTTCTATGACTGTAAGGACAATTACCAGTTCGATTAGTCCATTCTTTAAATGCTAGCTAACAGATATCACTTTATACAGACGTATTCTGACTGTGTTGCTGAGAGGTTGATGGAATCCTGACAAATAATAACAATGTAGCTCCCAATAATAATAGTAATAACAATAATAATAATAATAATAACATTGAGGCTGAAACTAGAGCTTCAGACAATAGTCTTGATAGAAAAGTTTCATACAGCTCCAGATGTAAAAAGAGGAAATAATGAACCCGAATCTCTAAAAATGGGAAAATGTTTGTGAAATGTGATCGAATAGAATCTGGTTAGAAAAGCTCTTTGCTCTCAGTAATACTGCGTTATGGTTATTTCTGTAAAATCTGTCATTCTTCCACATCTCCCAGCCAAGCCATGGATGTAATAAAACATGTATTTGTATTGTGAGCGATGAGAGAGAATCAGCTCTATCAGGTGTCATCTACTGTAACATCTCCTAGCAGCGGCTCAATAAAGCCTTTTCCTGACACTCGAGAAGCAACAAGCTTACAGGAAAGCTTATTGACCAAGTCCCAGTGCTGTTTCCTGTCAGGAATGACTTCCACACACTGATAGAATGACTTCCAGCTCCTCACACTGTGCAGCTTTCATCCTATGGTTTCATCATGTGCAGCCATCAGTTCCCTCCTCAGACCCTGGGTCCAGAGCTCCACTACCAGACGTAGATAATACAGCCATGCAGAAACAAACAGTTTGGTCTTCTATCAGCTCCGTGGAAAAATGTTTGCATCAAGTTTATGTTTTGACAGAATTTGTACAAAATCATAGAAAGGAACTCACAATTCATGTTTCCAGCAGATGTTCTAGTCCAGTCCACCAAGCGGACCGAGACAAGAGTACAAGAGCAGGGGTCTCATTTAGAAAACTTTGTGTAGAATCCTTACTAAAACCGGACTTAAGCTTCAGATCTATCAAACTTGGAGTAAACACACTCAAAAAACGGAAATGTTGACTTTAATTGAATTGATTTTGTCAACAGGTTCCACCAAATTGAATTAGGTTGGTTAAAAGTAAAATGAAGTCAGTGTAACATAATAAACCTTTTTTACTTTTGACTAACCTAACTCAGTTTCGTAGAACCCGTTGACAAAATCAATTTAATTAAAGTCAACATTTGAGTTTTTTGAGAGCACAGCTGCATGCAGTTTCCCTCTCTCCCTAGAAATGAGCTCAGGTGATTCTGCCTCCTACACCCGCTTTCTGCCATAAACGGTCAATGCTAAGGGCCCGGAGAATATTCTGCATCGACTTAAACCGGCTGATGCGGGAGGGTTCGCGGGTAACCATGACAACAGAGAGGCAGAAAAAGTTCAATTCCATCGAGATTGAAGGAGGTGGAGGCATGAAAACTTTTGTCTCTATAGAGCTATACTCAGCCAAACAGTGAACAAAGTGCTTCACAATAAAAGACAAAATATAGTTAGTAATAAGTAAATGTGTAATAAGACAACAAGAGTAAAAAGATTAAAATAATAAAATAAAAACAGTACACTCGATAAAACAAAAAGAACAATTAATATAACGTTTGAATTAAATGATTACTTCTTGTAGCGACAATAAGATTAGAATAAAAGCAAATGAAAACAAATAAAAACTAAATCACAACAGAACATGATAAGTTTTAGCACTCCTAGATATTTAAAAATATTATTTTGGGTTTCCAAAGAAACGGAGGAGCTGCGAGTGACACAGCGATGATGAAGCATAAAACAGAAGGTGGAGGCAAAGAGGGAGACGGCCAGAATGTGCTGGGGGGAAGGGGGGGGCATGGTTCTGTTGGCCCGGTTCAGAACATAGATCTAATAGGACCGCTTTAGGGAATCTACATCGGCTCCCCCATCCTGATGCTGCCACTGGCTGATCTTCATCCATTGTTCAGCTTTATGCAGCAGAGTCACTGCAGGATTTACATTTGGACTGAATGAATATATGTTACACTTAAGAATTACATCCCAGTATGTTCATATGTACATCTTCATATTATATAGCAGTTGCACTTATTGGTGCATTAATTGTGATAAGGTGTGTAGCGACAGGTGTGATTATAATATAAATCCTGCAGTGACACTCCTACATAATGCTGCACAGTTGATATTATTATTACTAGTGGCTGAACTTTTATGAGAGAAGCTGCTGAATGTCCTGATTGGTGCGTTTGGACCCAGTAGAACTCGGTGAGCCCGCCTCAGCTGCTTCTATCTGCTCACCGTGCAAGAGAAGCAAAATAAATGTCTGAGACGTTCAGACGTCCTCAACCAGAAATCTGTTCCAGCTGTAAGCACGGGCAGGAGGAGCTTCCATAAACAGGCCGGGTTCTGATGGCTGACCGGGTCCAGAGGCACACTGTTTGTGGTCAGACTCTTCCGGTTCTTGTCCTCTCCAAGCCACGACCCGCCCTCATAGAACCACAGCTGTCTGGAGTCTGTGTGTTCCCCTAAACACTAGTGAAGACTTTCAGATCTTTGCAGAAATACATCCATGTTTTGTCCAAATTAAACTTTATGGATTTCATTTGATTTTCATTTGAAGGAGCAACAAAAACCTGAAGATGAGGATGAATTACTGTTTTTCTATTTTTGTGTGGCATGCATTTATATTTAGCCCTTCTTAATCAGAACCGTGTAGAACCTCCTCTGGCTGCAGGTCTTCTGGGTTGGTCTCCTCCAGCTCTGAACATCTCCAGCTCAGTCAGACTGGATGGAGAACATCTGAGAACATCAGGTTTCACGTCCTGCTACAGATTCTCAGCTGGATTACGGTCTGGACCTTGACTAGGCCATTCTAACCTATGACTTATATCTAAACCATCCCATAATATCTCTGGCTGTGTGTTTAGGGTGGTTGTCCTGCTGGAAGGTGAAGCTCCACCCCAGTCTCAGGTCTCCTGCAGCCTCCTACAGGTCTTCTTTCAGGATGATCCTGATTTAGAGCTCTGCAGCTCCTCCAGAGTCACCATGGTGCTGCTTCTCTAATTAAAGCTCTCCTGTCAGCCAAGGTGGACGTTCATGTCCTGGTAGGTCAGCAGGTGCTCCATCCTCTCTCCAGAACCTGCTTTAAACAGAACCAGAACCTCCTCCCTGACCTGCTGCTGGGTTCCTTGATCCCCATGATCCTGGATGTTCTCTGATGTTCTCTACAGAACCTCTGTTTTCTAAATATATAATATTTTGCTGAAACAAATTCTAATAGAACAGTATTAGTCACAATCAAGGGGGTTGAATATAAATGCATGCCACATTTTTCAGCTTTTCATGAAGCATCTGCTGAACGTTGTGTTGACAGCCTGATCACTCAGAGCAGTCCTGGTTCTACAGCAGAGATAGAGCGACACCTTAAAACATTTAGAGTAACCTGGGCTGTAAAGCTGGATGATATAGAAAAAGAGCGTATCAATAAAAACACAAGTTATATTGATCATATCAATAATTATCAAAAAAGTAGAAAGTATATGTTAAGTGCAGCCCTGGCCATTTTATGCTATTATTAATGAACTTATTTGAATAAAGATCACAGAAAAACTAAATCAAATTCAGCCCATTTATTCTTTTTTTTTACTAAAACTGAAAGTTTGTAAGAGACAAAAACAAATCAAGTTAAGAGACCTGAGTGACATCAGTAAATACTGAGAAACATAAAGAAAACATTCTGAAAAATGAATCCACCCATCCATTACCTGTACCCGTCCATCCTATGCAGGGGGGGCTTATGTTATTCATTTAAATTGTAGGCTTATCTCGATGCTTTTTTATTTCTTTTAAACATTTTATAACATTTATTATATTAAAGGCTCAGACCTTTGTTTTGGTTGTGGTGCAAAAAGCGTCCAATAAAACTGACTGTGGTTCAGTTCAGCTGCTGAAGCTAACAAGCGAACCATCTACTGACTGATGGCTGAGTGGAGACGGAGCCCAGAACTCTGGAGAGCTGAACTTTGTATTTCTGAAAGCGTTTTGGCCTCTGAGGACGTGGAGGAGAACCGGGTGGACATCTTTAAAGTGTTTCTGTGGAACCGTGACAGAAGAACGGCTCCGGTCAGGAGATCTTTGCTGACTGTAGTATTTCCTGTGTTTTATTTAGTTCATTATTGTTATGTTGAGGGTTGTGTTTTGCATATCGGTTCACAATAACTGTAGTAATGAGCGACCGATGGGCTATGATGAAAAAGGAAGGGAAACTTTTTTTGTTGAACTTTTTATCAACCCTTTTTTTTCTTTTGCAGCACGCGTCTATCGATCGATATATGTTGTTATAAAATTATCATCCTGCCCTATTTTGGTAAATTTTTTATTTATGGTCATGTTGTCGGGGGTCCAGTCCTTCTGCAGATGAAACATGCAGCCGTGCCAAAGTTCCTCACCGCTTGTTTCAGGCTCTTATTAACCTGCATCATGGCTCTAATAGATGAGGCTGAAGTTCTTGCAGCAGGAACCTTGGTTCTAAACTAGGTTCCTCAGGGGAAAGTCCGCCTGACTGGATGAATGATTCCCCACTGGCCTGTTTTAATGGAGAGAAGTTCTAGATCTAAATGTGGAAGTGCTCTAAAGGAAGCATGAAGAATGTTACACAGAGACTGACACTCCGATCTACTGCTGCTGTCTACAACATGCATCCATTCAGGCCAAAATCCATGCATATTTATGTTGATGTATGCACAAAGCAACCAGGACCAGAACCTGCTGTATTTGTGAAACATTCACTTCCTCCTGAACGCTGGAGGAGAATCAGGAAGTTAGTCAACCTGCTGGTTGAGTCGACTCTACACTGTCTGATCATCTGAATTAATGTTGGAGGCAGAAAGTCATTATTTAGATGTGAAAGGAGGACAGATGGACTCCGATGAGCTCAGATTCTATTCAGCTTATTTCTATATCGCCGATTCATAACAGATGTCATCTCAAGGCGCTTCACAAGAAAAGTCATTTTAATTTAATCATACATACATTCTAATTATTCCTACTTATTGCACAGTGCATTATGTTCAGCTCATTATTCCAATCAGTGTAAAAGTTTCTATCTAAGGAAGGAGCTGCAGCGTTCTCTCCTCCTGGACCAACATGCAGCGACAGCAGACAGTCGCTGCCTTGTGTCGTTGATTCACAGCAATCCCTCAGACTGAGGAAACATGATCGCTCCGACTTCCTGCAGCCAATATTAAAACAAAATGATTCTGAATCCGTTTCTGAGGTGCAGCAGGTTCAAATCCCATGCTGGGTAGTTCAGTGCTGGTTCCTTGGTCTGTTATATCAGCATCACCTTTATTCTGAGGGAGAAGATATGCAGACATGATGGTTTGATGAGTCGCTGTCCCTTCAGTTTGGTTCAGATGACGGACGTCATGATCCTGAAGTATGAACAGCAACAATAATCCAGAATAATGGAAACATGGACGAGTTGAAGAGGGAGGAGGAAGCGTGTGTGTTACTGTGTGTGTGTGTGATTTCCCCAGCCCTGTTAGCTACACCGGTGAATTCTTGGCTCGGGCTACAAAGGGAAGCGGGTCATCCCCGACCCGGCCGCTGCAGATACAGACATGTCTGCTGCAGACGGTTCTGACCCGCTTAGAGCTGACGACCCGATCAGTTTACTACACACAACAACCATCTGCTACATGGAAGGAAACAGCTTCATATTCAGGCTCTGATTGTTAACGCTAATAATGAGCTAATTAAAGGATTCATTTCTATCTGGTTGGATTTGTTTGTATAAAAAATTTATTACATTTATTTCCAATTAAATCCAGATTAATTCACTTTAAACAGGTCCAGTTCAGGTTTACAGAACCAGGTAGAACCTGGAGCTATGGAACCAGATGTAAACAGTAGTAGAAGTTAATATGAATATCCTGCTCCTTTATTTGAGTCAGAAAAATATCATGAATGTATTAATATAATAAATGTGGTAAAACTCAAATACTAATGAGGTCATCAACATAACAAACTTCCCTTGTTAACAGAAATTTAAGAATTTATTAATTTGATAACTTCCTGATTAAAAGATTCTATTGGTTGACTATTTTAAAGAGAAAACTGATAGAATTAATAATATTGCTGAATTAATATCACTGATGATCGATGACCGATCCAAGATTTTAGTGTCAAGGTTTGATTATTTATTTGCCTGATCAGCTCTGAGCTTCTGATGCTGATTTTATCTATTATAATCATTACATTTACAATTTAAACATTTTCTTCTCCTTAAGCTACTGAAACATTTATAGAAAAATAAGATGATGAAGAGAATAAAACTACGGTTTTAGTTTTATTAGAAAGTTATAAAAAAGTTAAACTTTTTATTATTTTGATTATTGATTTTTGATTATTTATTATTTTATTTTTATTATTATTTATTTATTTCCAAAACTGAAATGTCCATTACTGTGGATGGCACTTAATGATAAGTTATACAGACAGATGTTTAACGGGTCAGAACCAGGGGGGTCCATGATACCGCGCTGTAGTGTTATGATCAGCTGAAAGTTATAGATTTATTTCCAAATATTAACATAAATGAAATGATCATTAGTTCTTGCTTTGAAAAACGACGTGAAAACTTTAAAAATGATAATGAATGTAATCATTATAAATGTTACTCTCATCCAATATTTTGATCAAATAAATATGATGAGATATGAGATTTAAAAATGATTCATATTTTATATATCGTGGTTGAAACTGAGTCAGAACAGCTCCGTTTCTTATTACTGCTGCTTCTGATGCGGTTGTGTTGGTGGATCTCAGAAAAGCCTTAAAACCTTGAAGTGACCCAGAATGAGGTTCTGAGATGAGAGATGACGATCCAATCAGATTCATTTGTGAGAAGCTCCTTCCTGTTGGACCAAACACCTGGCTTCCTGTCCAGATGTGGAGCAGACCAATCAGATCCAGGATCTCATTTATAAAACTTTGCGTAGAAGTTAGTTTTAGATCTATCCACACAGTTTCCTCTTTCTAAATCCCTCTCTCCCTAGAAATGAGCTCAGGTGATTCTGGATCAGATCCGCCTCCTACACACCCGCTTTCTGCCATAAACTGTGAATGCAAAGAGCCTGGTGAATATTCTGATAGAGTACATGGTGGTCTGACTGCTGGTTGTGTGTTCCCGTATGTGACGCTCTACAGTCTGAAAATGTGTCTTAAATCCTCCATGTTTCTGTCTCACCGGCTGAGCTTCCTGTATCCTCTGTGTCAGCAGCGAGCTCCTTGGTCTGCTTAAAGTTACACACATTTTTCACAAATTTCGCACATTTTCTTCCATAAATCCCAAACTTGGCGTAGAAATGGACTTATGCAGTTTTTGTGTGTAAGCAGCTTTAGAAATGAGACACCTTCATTGGTCCCAAAATGCCCAAATCAGCTGCTGCATAGCAACATGTGAGGGATGGAGAGCTATAGAGCTCTGCCTCATTCAGCAGAGCTTTGAGGAACCTGGCCCATCTCAGATTCCCACGGAACAACAGAGGAGAACCAGGGAGAAGTTCCTCAGCTGAAGAGGGGCATTGTTTACACATCAAGACACTTCCTCTAACTCCCAGGAAAAACTGTAATTTGCCTCTCAGGGTTTTACTGCTTCATTTCTCCACTAGGCAGGAGGATAACCCCTTAATTACAGAGCAGGAAGTGGCTGTAATCCTGGGACTGGGTGGGGGCTTACAGATAGTTCTGGACCTCTCTTCATGCTCTCTGGATCCGTTCGCTGAGTCCTGTTCTGCTCGTCTGTCCAAAGAATAACTCGTGAGGAAAGCTGTGAAACGTTTCCAGACTCAGAGCAGCGTTTAGTTAGGAAGCAGGAGGCAGGAGCAAATATTGACTTAAAGGGAAAACTTCTGGTGGAACATGTGGAATGTCGTCACAATGTGGATTCAGGTGATCTTTGATCCAGCTTTAACGGCTCGACTTCTGGATCTTCAGCTCCGGTTTGGTACATTCTCCATCATTCCTTTTCTTCTGTTTTCAGAACCAACACGCGTTTTGGTTTTTAGGGATTTATTCAAAATGTAAAGAGAATTTAGTAGATTAGCTGGCGACTGTCTCCAGAGGTCAAAGGGCATGGTCCACCCTGGACATGTCCCCAGTCCATCACAGAGACACACAGGACAGATAACCATGGAGACACTCAGACCTCAGGACGATTCAGAGAGAACAATTATTGAATATTTCTGTTTTTGGATTGTGGGGGAAAGCTGGAGTACCCAGAGAGAACCCACACATGCAGAAAGACAGCAGGTTGGGATTTGAACCCAGGACCTTCTTGCTGCAAGGCAGCAACGCAAACGACGACTCTTGACAATAATAGTTTGTTCTATAAATATGTTTATGGAAAATATAGAAAAAAATGTCAGTTTTAGGCTTAATAACAAGGGGAATAATCTTTATAACATTAACAATTATGAATAGAGAACAAAATATAGAAAAACTGATTATTCTTGTTATCTTGTGTTTAAAATACTACTCAGGTCTTTATTGTTTAGCTATGAATATCTGTTCAGGGCTTAATAAGTGTAATATTCTGTTAAACTAGGCTGCATTTCTAAAGAGGATCCAGTGATGATCCAAACTGGTCATTAAGTTATGATTTATGAGTGTTATGAACATTACATATTTTGGTGCCATCTGATTATTTACTGGCTTTTTAAAGGGTTGAAGAAATGAGGCGTTTCTAAAGAAAGGGTGGCCATGTGGTTCTGGGTGTTTCGGCCATATTTTGGGATTGTTGGAGTAAACACATGAAGTCAGATGGAAGAAATCTGTTTTTGCAGGTGTGCATTAATGCGCTCCAACCGCAGCCAGCCCATGATTTTGGCTAATGGCTCCAGCGGCTTGTCATTGCTGCAGAGACGCTGTAATTGCCTCAGAACCTGACCTTGGGGCAGAGGCTTTTTCAATCAAGGTAATTCAGCTCTTTGCAGCTTACAAACCCTCGGCCGCCATGAATATTACACATTACAACTTCTCCTTCATAATTCAAGGTTTTTGGAACATTTTTATGATTTTCTGTTGCACATCTAGGTTTTCCAGGCTTGTACTTGGGAAGATCTTCCTGCAGCTCTAATCTTGTCTGGACAAAAGGGGCAAACTCCGCCGCTCAGAATTGAGGCCAACCCGGAAGTAACAAAAACTGCAGTTCACCCCTCATCCACTAGGGGCTGGCTCCAGAAAGGAGCAATTTCCCATTGACTCCCATGTTAAAAAGGCCAACTTCACAGCAGAAATAAACCTGTTTACAGCCTGGTTCAAAAAACCATTTTAGGTTTAATAGGTCAGGTTTATCAACATGACAACTCTGAGGGGGGTGAATTTTTTTCTAACTCATCCGTTTAGACATAATTTAATCTTGAAATTATGAATAATTAGGGCGTGTCCTTTTGATTGACATGTCTCGGATGAGCTGTCAGTGCTACCACTGGTGGCTAACGGTGGCTAACGGTAGCTAACGGTGGCTAATGATAGCTAACGGTGGCTAACGGTGGCTAATGGTAGCTAACGGTGGCTAACGGTGGCTAATGGTAGCTAACGGTGGCTAACGGTAGCTAGCAGCTTACCACCATAGACTGCTTACCCCCCTGCTTGCTCCGGGGAAGGCCTTCAGCCTGGGACTCACGTTAAGACTTTGGCCTTTTCCTTTCTCGGAACTTGAACATCAGTTCTATCCGCAAACTTTATTAGTGTTTAGACATAAATCGTGCACTTATTGGACAAAGATAGCTTGCTGTGGTACTGATTGCACTAACAGACCGTCTAAGAAGTCTCATTTCATTTTCATTTTTTCCGGTAAGTAAAATAATATTTATGTACGTTATTTTGTAGTGTAGAGTTGTCAACAGTGTTATGGCAACAGATGTAATTGTTGAAATAAAAAAACTACATCAACAACACATTAGACATAACAATCAGGGCTATAGTTATAGTTTTTACTTTAACATCAATTGTCCAAAAGGACGGTCATGTCTAATGTGAGGATGCGTAAAGATGGCAGCATTTAAACTAGGAATAAAAGAAGCCATAACTCTGTTGACAGACCTGCTGACCTTTTCTATTTTTGCTGGGTTTACACCTGCCCTCTATCAACGCCTTTGGGTGATGGAGGAGAAGATGATGGACATCTGAGGGTGGAGAAGGTTAAGCTGGTGCAGGTCCTCCATGTTCACCAACTGGACACTGCTGACCACCCCCATGTCATCTCCACCACAGCTGATGATGTGGACATCTAGAGCTGCTCTTCCTCCTTTCCACCTCAGCCAAACCAGGAGATCCGGACGTCTGGGAGGCCGAGGTTTCCTCGGATGGTTTCTTCAGCTCTCAGAACAATGTCAGACATAGCTGTCTCCAATGATCCAAATGGCTATGGAGAAATAAACTAGCATAATGAATGATTGTTGCACAGGTGTGGCTTATCGGTTGAAAGTATAATATTATTAAAATTCTACATGAAGTGATGGAGACAGGTACTTACATTTTCTGCTTTGTTTGGCTGTTGTGGAGGACAGGCATGCAGCCATTGTGACCTGGTAAACAAAATCTATAAAAAGAATCACAAGTGTCTTACTAAAAGTGCAACTTATCCCTTCCCAGACCTCAATAAATGATTAGTAAAATTCATACATTGCAGAATTGACTAGGATCGAAATTATGCATATTAGCTGTTGCTAATAATCTACAATAGGTGTGGGAACAGTCTTTTAACTGGGAGATCCTACATGGTAGTACAATCACTAACAATTAGGGTAAATACAAACAAATATTAATATAAATATGTGAACTATCCTAACTAACTTAGCTTGATCATGTATCTCATGCATAGACTAAAAAGATCTCATACACTATTAATAACTAAGGTAAAAATATTATTGAAAACTTGCATTAAGGTAATGATAATTTCATTTAAATAAATAATTTCAATTTAAATGTTAACTTTCCGATTTAATATTGTATTGCCTGGATGGAAGAGGGTAGCAGAGTTGCTCTACCACGGCTTTCAGGCTAAAGGCGCCTGCTAACCTCCGTTAGCTCCAGTTAGCTCCAGGACTAGCTTCAGTTAGCTCCAGGACTAGCTCCAGTTAGCTCCAGGACTAGCTTCAGTTAGCTCCAGGAAAAACTTCAGTTAGCTCCAGGACTAGCTCCAGTTAGCTCCAGGACTAGCTTCAGTTAGCTCCAGGACTAGCTCCAGTTAGCTCCAGGACTAGCTTCAGTTAGCTCCAGGACAAGCTTCAGTTAGCTCCAGGACAAGCTTCAGGTAGCTCCAGGACAAGCTTTAGTTAGCTCCAGGACAAGCTTCAGTTAGCTCCAGGACTAGCTTCATTTAGCTTCAGTTAGCTCCAGGACTAGCTTCAGTTAGCTCCAGGACTAGCTTCAGTTCGCTTAAGTTAGCTCCAGGACTAGCTTAAGTTAGCTCCAGGACTAGCTTCAGTTAGCTTCAGTTAGCTCCAGGACTAGCTTCAGTTAGCTTCAGTTAGCTCCAGGACTAGCTTCAGTTAGCTCCAGGACTAGCTTCAGTTAGCTTCAGTTAGCTCCAGGACTAGCTTCAGTTAGCTCCAGGACTAGCTCCAGTTAGCTCCAGGACTAGCTTCAGTTAGCTCCAGGACAAGCTTCAGTTAGCTCCAGGACTAGCTCCAGTTAGCTCCAGGACTAGCTCCAGTTAGCTCCAGGACTAGCTCCAGTTAGCTCCAGGACTAGCTCCAGGACTAGCTCCAGTTAGCTCCAGGACTAGCTTCAGTTAGCTCCAGGACAAGCTTCAGTTAGCTCCAGGACAAGCTTCAGTTAGCTCCAGGACTAGCTTCCTTTAGCTCCAGGACTAGCTTCAGTTAGCTTCAGTTAGCTCCAGGACTAGCTTCAGTTAGCTCCAGGACAAGCTTCAGTTAGCTCCAGGACTAGCTTCATTTAGCTCCAGGACTAGCTTCATTTAGCTTCAGTTAGCTCCAGGACTAGCTTCAGTTAGCTCCAGGACTAGCTTCAGTTAGCTTAAGTTAGCTCCAGGACTAGCTTCAGTTAGCTCCAGGACTAGCTTCAGTTAGCTCCAGGACTAGCTTCAGTTAGCTTCAGTTAGCTCCAGGACTAGCTTCAGTTAGCTTCAGTTAGCTCCAGGACTAGCTTCAGTTAGCTCCAGGACTAGCTCCAGTTAGCTCCAGGACTAGCTTCAGTTAGCTCCAGGACAAGCTTCAGTTAGCTCCAGGACTAGCTCCAGTTACCTCCAGGACTAGCTCCAGTTAGCTCCAGGACTAGCTCCAGTTAGCTCCAGGACTAGCTTCAGTTGGCTTCAGTTAGCTCCAGGACTAGCTTCAGTTAGCTCCAGGACTAGCTTCAGTTAGCTCCAGGACTAGCTTCAGTTCGCTTAAGTTAGCTCCAGGACTAGCTTAAGTTAGCTCCAGGACTAGCTTCAGTTAGCTTCAGTTAGCTCCAGGACTAGCTTCAGTTAGCTTCAGTTAGCTCCAGGACTAGCTTCAGTTAGCTCCAGGACTAGCTTCAGTTAGCTTCAGTTAGCTCCAGGACTAGCTTCAGTTAGCTCCAGGACTAGCTCCAGTTAGCTCCAGGACTAGCTTCAGTTAGCTCCAGGACAAGCTTCAGTTAGCTCCAGGACTAGCTCCAGTTAGCTCCAGGACTAGCTCCAGTTAGCTCCAGGACTAGCTCCAGTTAGCTCCAGGACTAGCTCCAGGACTAGCTCCAGTTAGCTCCAGGACTAGCTTCAGTTAGCTCCAGGACAAGCTTCAGTTAGCTCCAGGACAAGCTTCAGTTAGCTCCAGGACTAGCTTCCTTTAGCTCCAGGACTAGCTTCAGTTAGCTTCAGTTAGCTCCAGGACTAGCTTCAGTTAGCTCCAGGACAAGCTTCAGTTAGCTCCAGGACTAGCTTCATTTAGCTCCAGGACTAGCTTCATTTAGCTTCAGTTAGCTCCAGGACTAGCTTCAGTTAGCTCCAGGACTAGCTTCAGTTAGCTTAAGTTAGCTCCAGGACTAGCTTCAGTTAGCTCCAGGACTAGCTTCAGTTAGCTCCAGGACTAGCTTCAGTTAGCTTCAGTTAGCTCCAGGACTAGCTTCAGTTAGCTTCAGTTAGCTCCAGGACTAGCTTCAGTTAGCTCCAGGACTAGCTCCAGTTAGCTCCAGGACTAGCTTCAGTTAGCTCCAGGACAAGCTTCAGTTAGCTCCAGGACTAGCTCCAGTTAGCTCCAGGACTAGCTCCAGTTAGCTCCAGGACTAGCTCCAGTTAGCTCCAGGACTAGCTTCAGTTGGCTTCAGTTAGCTCCAGGACTAGCTTCAGTTAGCTCCAGGACTAGCTCCGGGCTACATCGGCTCAGAGTGTCAATCATCCGCCCCCGTCCTCACAGCGCCACTCTCAGCTCCACCTCTTTGCCCATTTTTGTATTTTCTGGCCGTGACGAGACGCGTGATGCAGACAAGATGGCGGCGGTGGGAACCGCCCATTTGGCTTCATTTTTGCTCTTCAGAAACCTATGGGTGACGTCACCGAGGCTTTGTCCAGTAATATACAGTCTATGGGACAAACACATTCGTCTTTCTCTTTATCTTCTCCCCATCCTGCTGCTGGACAGCAGAACCAATAGACGGTGACCCAACCTGACTGGACCACATGTAGCAGCGAACCCGGACCACTGCCTCTTGGTCTGGAGGTGATCGGTACCAGAGCAGAGGTGACTGCTGGTCCAGACGGCAGCAGACCAGTGTAGGACCAGGTGGCATGGGATCATCATGGTTCTGTTTCTACAGATGCTGACTCGGTGGTTTGTGTAAAAGAAGCGGTCAGTTTGAGACTGGTTCTGTCTGTCCAATAGCAGCTCCCTATTGAGACACAAAAGGACTCAAACAACTTAGTGATATTCTGCCTTATTTTTCAAAGTTTTGAAAATGAGACAAAATGATTGTGGAGCTGACATTTAAACAGTCAACGTCTCATATTTGCAATTAGCATAGTTAGCAAGGTTAGCATGAGTGAAACATAAGCCTCCGTTTAAGGATAAAAACTAATAAAGTTCAACATTTAACGTTTTTACTGATATTAAAAATTTTAAACCTTACTTTGATGGGAAGATTTTTACAGACACTTATTCAACATAAAAAAGGTCCTTTTTTGTTTTTTTGTTACGTTTTTTTTGTTCCAATCCGGCCACCGTTGAACTTACATACCGGTTAGTCGTGTTTATTACCACATTTATTGGAATTTCTACTTTCCATTTAAAATAAATCAGCATCTCTGGAAATCCATATTTGACTTGTACTGGTCCGACAACCTTCTATGCTGTCAGAACACCATAATGGACTAACGGTTAGCCACCACCAACACTAAAGTTGGCCTCTGCTCTCGAGCTTTCTATCGGCATCAGAGAGATTTTTACCAGTTCTTAATGAGTCTGGACTGAATTGAATTATTTCAGGATCAACGCGTAAACCTCTCAGACTGATCAAACCTGATCAGAACAGTTCTGGTGGTTTGCTGGTAGGATCCACATGAACTGAGATTCTTACATCTAGGAAGAAATGGACCAATCCAACCTGCGCTGAACTCATCTGCATCGATGACAGATTCTTTAAAACTGAGTTTGGGATTTCTTTAAGTTTTGTTTATGTACACAAAAGAAGGGATTCTAAGTTTTCCCTAAATCTCCTGAGCTGGATGTATCATCACACCTCTGTGCACCTCTATGGGCCTTTAATTCTGAATAATGTTACAGGAATGAGGCCAGAGAGAAGGGGATAATATGCAGTAAAGTTTTCCCCTGTTCACCACCCCCACCTAGTGTGAATCCTTTCTATCTGCTAAAGGGGCGCTGGTAAAGCCGGCTGCTACCGAGTCTTCCAAATCCTGTATTGTGTTAATGTTTGTGTTTGTATGATCTTGGATAGGTTGTACTGAAACTTAATTTCCCCATCTTATCTTATTATTATTAAATGTTGCAGGGTTAGGAATTGAACCCAGGACCACTGCATAGAGGACTATAGCATCCATATATGGTTCTCCTGCCCTACCACTGAGAAACATGGGTAACCCTCCTTACTCCTGTTATTACCCAAATATGATTAAAACGGTTATACTGTTAAAACAGAAAAATGTTCTTCAAAAAAAGGAATACTTCTCATGTAAACAGTAATTTCCCAGTACTATATTTACTAGTCAGTTAAATTTTTCTTGTCTATAAAGTGTGAGTCTTCTGGAATGAGAGCTTTAAAATAATACTTCTCAGGTTATTAAAGGACATTCATTTCTGGAAACAAACTGCAGAACAAATGTAGGAAAGTTTTCCCTCCTTTGTGTCTCCAGACTTGGCTCTGGACTCAGCAGTTTGGCTCGGCTCCTGGCTCTAATTGTTTCACTATGGCTCTGGCTGGGAGAATGAATCTCTCCTACATGGGAAGGATTTTATCTCAGCACTTTGAAACATGACGATGTGATGAAACCTCCCTGCTTTCATCGCTGCTCTTCACCGACTGGGAAACTTTGGCTGCTGCTACCTTCAGTTTGGTCTTTTAAATCTTTCAGTTCAGTCTGTTGATGGAAGGAGAGTCAGTCATGAACGGATGGATGGATGGACGGACGGACGGACGGATGGATGGATAGATGGATGAATCGATGGATGGATGGACGGACGGATGGACGGACGGATGGACGGACGGACAGATGGATGAATCGATGGATGGACGGACAGACAGATGGATGGATGGATGGATGGATGGAAGGACGGATGGATGGATGGACGGACGGATGGATGAATCGATGGATGGACGGACAGACAGATGGACGGATGGATGGATGGATGAATCGATGGATGGATCGATGGATGGATGGACGGATGGATGGATGGATGGACGGATGAATCGATGGATGGATGCATGACTCGATGGATAGACGGACGGACAGACAGACGGATGGATGGATGAATTGATGGATGGTTGCATGGATGGGTGGGTGGGTGGATGGATGGATGGATGGATGGATGGATGGATGGATGGATGGATGGATGGATGGATGATGTAGGATTGATTTTGGATATCTCCATGGAATCATTGTGAGGGTCCATTTGTCCAGTTAGGATCCAGTGAAGAGCACAATGCAGTCCAAATGCTGGGAGATGGTGGAACATAATCAATCAATCAATCAGTCAACCTTTATTTATAAAGCACTTTTCATACAACAATTGCAACTCAAAGTGCTTTAAAGAATCAAAATGACCCCACATTAACCACATTCCCATCCCTCTCCCACGTAATTAAAGCATGATCACAGTTATACCCCCCCCCCCGTCCCCCCCCTCCCTCAGGTTAAAATATAAAATAAACAGTGGATAATATGATAAGATTAAGTAGTAAAACATTGATAAAAAATAATCATATAAAACATGCAGAGCAATTAAACAGACAATAATAAACAAATAATCAGTTAAAAGCTCGGTTAAAAAGGTGAGTCTTGAGCCGGCTCTTAAAAACATGAACGTTCTCTGAGGTTCTCCAGCAGCCTGTTCCAGAGGTGAGGAACATAATAACAGAAAGACGCCTCGCCATGAGTCTGTGTCCTGACTTTAGGGGTGACAAGGAGACGGCTGCAGAGGAGCGCAGAGACCGCCATGGTTCATACGGTAAAAGCAGCTCTGATAGATAAGAAGGCCCAAGACCATTAAGACACTTAAAAACCATTAAAAGAACCTTAAAATAGAACCTAGAACGTACAGTGAGCCAATGCAGTGAATTTAAACAGGTGTGATGTGCTCCTGCCTCCTGGTCCTCATCAGGACACGTGCTGCTGGATTTAGTATAAGTTGTTAACCTTAGATATTGTTTATGGGAAGACCAGAAAACAGGGCATTACAGTCATCAATTCTACTGGTAATAAAAGCATCAGTGTCTCCATGTTGGCTCAAAACGATACGTCAACAGAAGTCCAGGGAAGATATTTGATCTGATCCTCTAGAAACATGTAAAACATGTCAAAGTGTAAAAGGTGCAGAAAGTCATGTAGTTAAAACTGAGTCTGCTGAGTGTAACTGCTAAATTAGAAAAATCTGAGGTTTGATCTCATGGACCCTGTGTCTGTCAGCACAGGGTCCATGAAAGTGTCTAAGGTGTCTGTCAGCAGCTGCAGCTGCAGAGTTGTTTTAGGCTGAGCTGAAGTTCAACTTTCTCTGTGGTTCAACTGGGAAGATTCCCACTGGGAACCAGTTTCACTATAAACACGGAGCTGATGATGTTTTACTGCAGGATTAAAATAATTCTAAATGGATATGAGTAATGAGAAGGCTGATTGTTTATCTTGTTTTTAATCTAGTCATTTTTTATATTATATTTTACAATAATTATAAATATTTATTCCTAATTTATTGAAAAAGACACATTTCAAATCAACCTTCTTGGGAACTGGAGTTATTTGCAAAAAGACGGAGAGTTTTTCTCGACCACATGATAATAAGTTTGTGAGCCGATTCCCCTGCAGGCCGACCCTGAGGTGACTCCAGTCCTGCAGCGTGGCACAGGGGAAGCTAATTTTATCACTGTTTGCCACTGCAGCTGTGCTGACAAATGATTCCTTATCTTGAGAGGCTGTTGTTTGATGCTGCTGAGTAATGTCCTGGCTGCTTGCTGGTGTCTCTGGAGCTTTCAGGAGCTTCATAGCTTCTGCTGTCGACTGTCAAAAACCTTCGACACAAACGCAGAAACGCGAAGGAAACTCTGATCCTCGATCTGAACTTTCTTTTCTTTCATATCCTCTCTGGATTTAAGTGTTTCATGTCTTCCTTAGAATTATAAATCAGTATTTTACAGTTGGCTCTGTTCTTTATTTAGTCAGAAAAGCAGGACCTTCTAAGTTGTTTCCCAAGCTGTTATTTGAACAAAGCCCATTTCTACCTGGAGTGATGAGTCAGGATCTGAGTGGAGATAAGATTGTTGGAGTAAAAGGATCTTCTTTACCTCCAGGTCCAGCAGCAGCCCTGTCCTTCAAAGCTCCTGTTTAGTGTCCCACGTCATACCAGAGGTTTAGATCCTCCACCTCTGTTTGCTTCTCACTGCTTTAACCAGACGGCTAACGGCTACCTTTGTCTCCTGCTGGAAGGAAACCAGTGTAAAGTGTTTATAAATGCAGCTGAAAGCAGCGATGAAGAAGTTTGTTACTAAAATTAGACTTCACTGAAATGATACTGAAAAAATCTAAGGAAGATTGATTCAGGAAAAAAGGGATCGGTTCTTATTTACATTTTAACAAAAAATGGCATGTTGAAACTGATTTATAAACTCAGATCCATTAAGCTGAACAGCTTCTGTCATGATTTCTCAGGGAGACAACACAGGCTCAGCACATCCGTAATCAGTAAAAAGGATTTTATTCTTTAGAAAGCAACGCTGCTCTGGGGTCAGCACTTCAGGAAGCGGCGGCACTGGAAGAAGGGTAAGTATGGCAGGTGAGTATTAGGCAGCAGGAGTCTGGATGTTTCCTAGGAAAACAGAGTTGAGGTGCTGATCCAGGATGAGAGGAGCTTGGAGAGGAAAGTGAGTCCTGTGGAGATGCGGCGGCAGACTGAGTGATTGACGGATGTTTCTGCTGGTTAGACTGTTGGTGTGGACGTGTCCAGGGTGGACAGACAGGTGAGGTCGAGAGTTCTCTGACTGGTGAGTTCAATCAGAGGAGCGGCACCAACTCTGGGAATGGTCCGAAGGAAGCAGACACCGTTCAGCGACGAGGGAGGCTCAGTGGTTGGCATGGAGACCAACAACAGGAAGACTCGGAACCAACGAGGAGATCAGCAACGGAGACGACTCGGGAAGAGCAGCGAGTCACCTTCTCCAGGAACCGTGGGTGGAGTTTATCCATCCGGCCTCTGCTTCATTAAACTGCTCCCTTTTTATGCTCCCATCCGAATGTGGATCTGCTGCAGCTGATGCAGAACCTGCCTGTTACACCCTGTAAGAGGAACGGTGAGGAGAACCACCGATCTGCACACATCTACACAGAACCCAACAGCTTCTCCATGTCTCCTCTGGTCTTCCGATGATCCATCACCCTAATCTTTAGCTCCCCGCACAGATTCAGGACTCTTCCTGGACCTCTCCAGAACAGGAGGGAAAACTTCTCCTCAGAACCGACCCGTGTGGGTGGAGGCCTTCTGCTGCTTTAGAAGCAGGTCCTGGGCTTATGCCCTGGAGGAGGAGACCAGACTCAGAGGCTCTGGACCAACATTTCTATTGGCTGAGCTGGAAAACAGACTCCTCTCCTCTAGATTCTCCTCCAGCCTTCAGAACTACCCACCTTTAACAACTTGTTCCTCTCTCCCAGAAGACCAGAACTCACCTGAGTTTGGTGGAACTACTTCCTGGTTTATGATGGAGACTGAACTCGGAGTTTTATCTGCTTCGTGGGGCCATCTTGGATCAGAGAGGAGTGAAGCTTTGCTCTCAGGGTTCTGCTGTTTAGTCTGAAACGGGTCAGATGCTTTGCTGCTCTTAAAATCCCAGCGGTACCAGATGTTTAGTGGATAAAAGGAGAAAAAATGCATCACTTTATACGACCAGACATGGACCCAGCCTGATGGAGACCAGAACCAGACCAGGTTTCTGACCCATGTTCATCTCCTACTTCTCCTGAGCTTTAGGAAGCTTGTTCTGCTTTTCCTCCTCCTGCTGCTTAGCTACAATGTCCTGTTGGAAGGGGGGCATCGACTGGGACCATGTTTTTTCCTCTCCACTGTCGCTACATGCTTGCTCAGTATGAGGGATTGCTGAGGTTGGAGTTTGCATCAACGGGACGCAACCTCAAGTCAACAACTCGATGCAATCTGCTGGGATTCCTTAGATAGTGGAATCGGACCGCCAATGCTCCACAGGTGAGGCTGTCACCGGGATGCTGAGGTTCCGTTTTGTTTGAGCTGTGGCTCAGAGGTTCTACAGAGGCCCGTGGACTGATGTTCTGATGAGTGAAGCAAAGAGGTGAGATGAATAACTGTTTCAGACCAGATTGTGAGATCTCTGCCACATTTAAAGTCACTTGCTTTCTCCTCCATCCTTCCATGACCCGGTCCGTTTGACCCGCATCGTTCTGCAGAACATCTTACACTAAGACACGTCTTATTATTGTTATGTTTTTAGCTTACCTTTATACTTTGTTCCCACCTTTCAGCTTCGCAGGTTTCCTCCTAACCTCCAGATCTTCTTACCATCACTGAAACAAACGGCATTGGTTACTTGATCAGGCTCACTGCTCTGCTGTGGAGAACTCTGGTTATAAATCAGAAGTTTGTGCAGGAAGCTGATCATCCCAGCACCTCATCAGTCCTGAAGAAATCAGAACCACATATTCCTGTCCGGGGGAGAGCCAGAGGAGCCAGATGGTCCATGTCAGTCGTTTCATGTGACCAGCAATGATGTTTTCAGCACCTACAGGAAAAACTAGGTTCATTCTTACATCCTATTTAAATGTAACTTTTTAGGAAATCTCCATAAAAAAGTAATCGGTATATAATCAGTGAAGGTGAAAGTGCATTAGTGTTTCCCTCGGCACCAATTACACGCTGCATGGATGTCAAAACCACCTGAAGGCAGCTCAGGTGAGATAAGGTCTTGCTACACAGTCTTTAGAACAATTAGGGAAGGAGGTTCAGCACCTTGTAGCCCAGGTGATAGATGAGACCGGCGGAGGGGTTCACAGGGTGAGGATAAGATGGGATAAGTGTGGACGAATCGGAGAGGAGAGGAACCAGCTGGCTCTGATCCGTAAACAGGTCAGGACAGGAACAAGTCATCTGGGTAGGAGGGTTAGGAAGCAATCAGAGCACCATGGTTACAAGATATAAACACAGGCCTGAGGCCCACATGGAGAGATTTTAATCATACACTCACACTTCATCATGGAAAAATCCTTCACAAAAACACCTCATTATAGTGGCTGGATTTTATATAGGGCTGGACAGGAAACAGCTGATTCAATTCAAATCTAGAACTAGAACCTGCCTCAGTTTGAAGAATATCAAAATGTCTAAATTAATAATCCAGAAATCCTTCATGGGATTGAGATCCGGGCTCTTCGCTGGCCATGGCAGAACACTGACATTGCTGTCATGCAGAAACTCACGCCCAGAACGAGCAGTATGGCTGGTGGCATTGTCCTGCTGGAGGATCATGTCCGGATGAGCATGCATAAAGGGTACCACATGAGGGAGGAGGATGTCTTCCCTGTACAGCAAGGCGTTGAGATTACCTGCAATGACAACAAGCTCAGTCCGATGGTGATGTGATATACCGCCCCAGACCATGACGGACCCCCCACCTCCAAATCCATCCCGCTCCAGGGTACAGGCCTTGGTGTAACGCTCATTCCTTCCACGATAAACACCAATCCGTCCATCACCCCTGGTGAGACAAAACAGTGAAGAGCACTTTTTGCCACTCCTGTCTGGTCCAGAGAAGGTGGTTTTGTGCCCATAGGCGGCGTTGTTGCTGGTGATGTCTGGTAAGGACCTGCCTTACAACAGGCCTACAAGCCCTCAGTCCAGCCTCTCTCAGCCTATTGCGGACAGTCTGAGCACTGATGGAGGGATTGTTTGTTCCTGGTGTGACTCGGGCAGTTGTTGTGGCCATCCTGTACCTGTCACACAGGTGTGATATTCAGATGTACCGATCCTGTGCAGGTGTTGTTACACGTGGTCTTCCACTGCGAGGATGATCAGCTGTCCTTCCTGTCTCCCTGTAGCGCTGTCTTAGGCGTCTCACAGTGCGGACATTAGCCACATCAGCAGTCCTCATGCCTCCCCGCAGCATGCCTAATGCACGTTCACGCAGATGAGCAGGGATCCTGGGCATCTTTCTTTGGGTGTTTTTCACAGTCTGTAGACAAGTCTCTTTAGTGTCCTGCATTTTTTAGAACTGTGACCTTAAATGCCTACTTTCTGTAAGCTGTTAAGGTCTTAACGACCATTCCACAGGTGTATGTTAATTAATTGATTATGGTTAATTGAACATGCATGGAAAACATTGTTTAAACCCTTTACAATGAAGATCTGTAGTTATTTGGATTTTTACAACATTATTGTTGAAATACACAGTCCTTAAAAAGGGACGTTTCTTTTTTTGCTGATTTTACATCGATACAGAGCTCTGTAGACAACTTGGGGTTGAGTGCCTTGCCCAGGGGCACATTGACATGTGACTGGAGGAAGCTGGAATTTAACCTATGACTCTGACTGCAAGACAACTACTGAGTCATCAGTTTGAAGATCTAACTCAGAACCAAAGAGAACCAAGCAAGTTTTAGTTCCTGAGGTTTTCAAGTCTTGCAGCCCTTTCCTCTTGTGGCATCCCAGGGTTCTATTAATGTTCTGGTCCGAACCCGTGTATTGATAGAACCGGTATGGTTTTGCTCTCCCTGGAGGCTTTTAAAGCCAAGCAGCACCTTGTTCAGATTCCTTTTCATTGATTCCAGTGGTTCCCGGTTCTGTTTTCAGCCTCTAATCCCTCTGCTGCCATCAGAAGGCAGAGAACTTCTGGGTTTCTGGATTCGGCTAAACAGACGTTCTGACACACCTCTGTGTTTGGGTCGGTTCTAACTGAAAGTAAATTGTAGAACAAATCAGTGTGTGTCTGAGCTGGGAGTGTGTCTGCAGCTCGTGAGGGTTTGTGTATAAATGTTGGCGCGGCGCTGTGTAGTTAGGACCCGGGCCAAGTTTTCCTGCTGGAATTTCCTGTCTGCACCCTGCTCCCCCCACCTACTCCTACCCCTCTGATCCTGGCCTCTTTGTTTCCCTCTCTATGCCTCTTTTGCCTCAGAACTCAAGAAAGCAGATTATCTGGGCCCGGCTGGCCTCTCAGGGTCTTCTGATTATCACCGAAGACTTCCTAGAAGATATGAGTCCACTCTGCTCTCCACTTTAGCATGGTGCTGATACAGGCCTTCAGTTGGACTGAATGCTTCAGAACCTTTCCTTCATGTTTTCACTGAAAGATGCAATCAGGACTTCATGATAGGAACTAAAAATGTCTGTTTCTTCCCGCTGTGTTGGAGGACGTACGCTGGGGGGGGGTAGACATTCATGCTTAACTACTCAGAGAGTAGAGCAGATGGGAAGATGGACCAGATGTTTCTGCTCCTGCATTGATTCATCAGAGCAACACAATGTGAACCACAGTAGAGAATGTTTGGGTTTAGAGCTCAAACCAGTTCAATACGGCCAAGTTCATTTACTACAGGTCCAGTTTGACTCGAATTCAGTGCAATTCAGTTCGATCCAGTTTGATTTAGGGTTCGATTTAGTCCAACCCATAGTTTGACCTAGAGTTCCATCCAGTTGGATCCAGTTGGATCCAGTCCTGGACATGTGATCAGAATCTAATTCCGCCTAATGAAGTTTGTGCAGAATCATTTTTAGTTTCAGTCTGTCTAACTCAGACTAGTTTCATCATAACTTCAGTTTATTACGGTCCAATTAGAGCTTTTAATGATCAAAGTCACGTCTGAATAAATAAAGGTTATTTTAATGCAGTTAATTACATTTAATAAGAGTCCCTCAATAGGCGGTCCGGATCCGGCCCACGAACCCCCCCCCTTGTTTCTGGGCCTGAAGCCGCGATTCTTTCACTATATCCATATTTTCATGCTGAGGCAGCCGGTGTTGTATGTTTTACTTTCACTTTCGGAGCTGCTTGTTAATTCATTCTTCCTCTGCAGTTATGTGGATTTTTTTTTTAAAAAGCATTTTCTAAATTTTTAAGTGAACCATGAAAATGAACAGTTCTGTCATGTATGAGTTAAGCTTCTTGACCCACATGCAGAACACCACTAAGGAGACCAGTTGTAAAAATAATAAAGTTTTCATCAATCAATGATAATGTGATGATGATGATGATAATGAAGGTCACGGGAACCGAGAACTCTGCACATGGAAATGGAGATGTGAAGAGAGTCCAGGAACTCCTGAGAACCAGGAGAGGAAGAGATGATGGAAACAAGGGTGAGGACCAGACATGGAGATGGAGCATGGAGGAACTCGGAGATGTGGAAGGAAAACCAAAGCTTACTGAGAAGCTGGAGAATGGTAAATGGACTGAACTTATATAGCGCTTTTCTAGTCATACTGACCACTCAAAGCGCTTTACATTGAAGCCACATTCACCCACTCACACTCGCATTCATACACCGACACCCAACATGGCTCGGTAGGACGATGTTTTTTTTTTTTGGGGTTAAGTGCCTTGCCCAGGGGCACATCGACATGTGACTGGAGGAAGCTGGAATCGAACCTACGACCCTCCGATTGCAAGCCAACTCTACTCTACCACTGAGCCACAGTCGCCACAGATCACCTCGTGAAGTGATCACGAGGAAGTTGCAGCGAGGGAAAGTTTAGAAATAGGCCCAGAGAAGAATTAACAGGTTGTAACTCGTGGAAATCACACTTGACAGAGGACTTACGGTTTACCGAGATGGCTTGACACTCAGGCACATAAGACCTGACAGCCGGCTCCTTATATCCTCAACCTGTGATGAGCTTCAATGAGCTACACCTGTGCAGGTGTAATGAGATGGCTCCGCCCCCAGCTGGATGGAAAGGTCCGCAGCTCAGCCAGGACCTCTGGTGGAAATCTCCAGAAAAGTGGAGAGAAGCACCCAAGACTCCTAACAAGTTTAAAGACGAATGGAGAAAACAATTTGGATTCATTCTCTCTGCATGCAGCACCAGACCCAGGTCCTTCATTTGCCAAGAGACCATTGCAATGATGAAGGTTTCACATTTGAAATGGCATTATGAGACCTAGCACAAGAATTTTGAATATACATTTCCTCAAAAATCTGACTCAAGAATAATAAAAATAAATGCAATGAGGACATTATATGACGGTGCAAGCAGGATGTTAGTTACTTCTATTATTCAGCAACAAAAAGTCCGGCCATCACTCCATACGTGCTAAAGTTCAAGGCCTTGGGAACAGATAAAAGATGCTTTTTTTCTCATTAAGCAGTGTTTGTCAGAATGTAAAACTGTTTCCCTGCACCTTAACTCCTAAGATCTGGATGTCTTTGCTACCAAACAGCTCCGTGAAATGGTCGATAGATTTAGTTAAAATAAAAGCTACATTTTATTTTGCACATCTTTTCTTAATCTCTATTTAGAAAAAAGCAAACATTTCCTTCCTATGTTCTAGATTTACTACAGGGGTTTTGTGTTTAGTTTTAGGAGGATTCATTAGAATTTGTTACTAAATGGAAAAGACATTGTATTCTTGTTGCTGTTTGATTGAAACAGAGAAGTTTTGTTCAAGCTAATTTTAGGCTTGGTGATAGACAAAACATAATAAACAGACCTTCGACTTGCTGATATTTTGCTTTTTTGTGGCCCTTCAACATTTGTATTTGAGTACCATTGCCCTAAATGAATAATATTATCCAACTCACCTCAATTAATTACAGTTTAATACAAAAACTGCACAATTCAATCTTTTAATTACCATATTAAATGTTGATTCCCTGTATGGAAGTCTCTTCAGATCATGCCATATATATACATGTTATTAGTCTTCTCATTTCAACATATTTATGATTCTAGATTTAATTTCTATATTAGATCAAATGTATCCTATCAGAATATAATTTAAGGAAATAATTCTAGTTTATTACAACTAAATCACTTTAATTCCAGTTTCATGTTTTTGATCATTTTCTGACTCAGTTTGACAAGACATTAAATCCTAATATTTTGCATAATATTATGAAATCAGAACATTTATTTTCCCCAGTCCAAGTCAAACTGGGTTTAGTTCACTTCAAAAATGAATCTATGCAGTAAAATTCCTTCTGTTTGCGGAAAACCGAACTATTCAGGAAGAAATCAGCTGTTTGCTGGATATTTAATTCAGCTGTGGTTCAGTGAATTCAGTTGGAAATAGTTTCCTCAGGAAGCTGCGTTTATTCAGAGGACTGCTGTGTTCTGTCCTCCGTCTCAGCTGAGATGTCTTGAGATGCTTGACGTGTCCCCCATGTCCCCCATGTCCTCCAGGCTGTTAATCAAGGAGCTGACGTGTCCCTGCAGTCCAGAGAACAATGCAGCTGTCTGGGTGATAGAAGGTCTTCCTGAGCCCTTCTCACCCCACAATGGGGGGGGGGTCTCTGCAGCTTCTGCTTTATTAGAACATCTCAGACCTGTAGACATGAGAACATGTGTTCTCTGTGAGCACATGTTCTGATATAGTTCTTCACCAGAGATGTGTCGGGCTTCTTCTCAGACAGAAGGTTCAAATTTTGGTTCCACTTAATGAGACGAAGCTCAGACTCTGGTTTATGGGGGGCATCTTTTGGTTTCACAGCAGCTGACTCACAAACGGCCAGGAAGGGTCACTGGTGGAGGTCCAGCTGAGCAGATCTCAGTAGAACTCTGTGTTCCTCTGGATTTTAAGGTGAGAAGACTCCTCGCTTGGTTCACGCATTGATTTAATCTACATGTGAAAGCGATGCCACATTAAACATGTTGTACCACAGACCGCTCCAGCTCACGTTCCTGTTTTCCTTCCTAAAACACCAGAGACAGAGTTCCATCTTTACTGAAGCTTTTCAGGAGATTTGCAACAAAACATTTGTTGATTAAGGAAACCGATCTGATCCTGATCTGGAAATGTGAACCAAAGAGCTGCAGCAGTCAAAGGTTTCTCCGCCTGGAGGGAAACTCTCTCCTCTTCCTCACTCATATGTAATCCGACCAACATTCACAGAGAACAAGACGCTTCCACGTCACCATGATTGCCTCAGTCACACAACAAAAGGCTCAATCAGGCTTAAGGAGCAGAAATGTCTGCCTGGTCTTAAGACAACAGTCTGCAGCGCTGCTGGAGCCTGCAGGCTCAGAGTCTTGTTCCACCTCATCTCCAACAGGAAGGTGTCAGAAAGCTGAAGTTGTTTCAAGTCTTTTTAATATTCATTTGCTGCGTTTATCTCGTCTGCCTGGCTCAGTGTTCCAGAACAAAGTTCTGAGTTTGCCTGCTTGTGAAAATATTGAGGGAAGAAATTCCTGCTTTGTCCGGTTCATTAATGCTGCTAAGAAGTCAAATCTGGGTACAGATCAAACTGTTTTAGTAAATATGAATTTCTTATTAAAGGGTGAACCCTCTGTTCTGTGACCTTTAACCCCTATGAGGCAGGGCTGCTCTGGGTTGTGGCTTTTCTTTGTTCCTGCACCTTAAACAGGAGAACATGAGCAGGACTGCCTGCTGTAGTGAAGGTCTAATTAATGAGAATCTGCTGCATTGTTCTGACGGCTCGCCTGCAGCCTTCAGACGCTTTATGGCAGGAAATGCTGCATTTCTACATACTTTGTTTGAGCCATAAAAACATGGTTGTGTAGAAGCTGCTTTGGTCTCGTTGGATGGGGGATCATTAATGGGTCGCTGTTTCTCGGGGCCAAAGCCACAGACGGCATAAAAACGTGAATTTAGTGCAGAGTTACGGGAACAGTAAAAAGTTCTGCTTTAATAAGGAATTGGATCTCAGCTCTAGGATTTCCTCTCACCGTCCTAATGTGGGTTTTTTGTTTTTTTACAGGTGCCCACCACCTTTTCCCCACGTTTCACACACCCATCCCAATCGACATGAGGCACCATGAGGGGCGGTACCATTATGAGCCACACCCACTCCACACTCTGCATGGGTAGGTAACCGGTAGTTTGTCTGGTCAGAACCATCATCACTCGAAGCTGACTGATCTGAGTCAGTAAACAGTGATGTCAAATAATAACCTGATAAGGGTGATTTTTTTAATAATTATTCATTTAATGTTTATTATTATTTCTCACTTTTTACTGGTTCATTTCTTCCCACTCGATCCTTTTCATCTGTACTCAGAATCAGAACCAGAACCAGCTTTATTGGCCAGGCTTGTGAACACAAACTAGGAACATGAATTTGGTCTCACCCGCTTACAGCAAACAGAACGGCTTAAAAACGGCCTAGTCAAAGTTCAGATCTCAGAATGATTGAAACGCTGTGGAGGACCTTCAGAAAGCTGAGCAGAAAACTTCAGAGAACTGAGAAGAGTTCCTCCATGAAGCAGAGACGCCATGGTTTAATCATTTCTCTCTGTCCTTTATTGTTGTTTTATTCACATTTCATCTGAAGTTCTGGTTCAGACCGGATCAATCTGGGATGCCAGACATTTTTAAGACTTTCTGAGCTGTTAGCTGGTGGGACTTTCTCCAAGCAAAATGACTAAGATTCCTAACTGCTTTTATTGTTTCTTTATTCTTCCTACTGCTGCTAAAACATATTCATTTATTTCTTAATTGTTGATTGTGATAAGAAATAAAATGAAAAGAAACTCTGCTAAGTGTCCAGTAGTAGTTTGGAGATGTTCAGAATATTTCTAGAGCAGCTGATGTTAGCTTGTTAATTAGTGGGGCTATCTGCTGCCGTAGCCATCAGCCAGTCTCAGTGCTAACTTTACTCCTTTAGTTTCTACTCTGTGTTTTCCAACTTTATTTTGATTTATTTTAAAATAGCCAAATCTGTCTCTCTCGTGAGGAAAGGAGAACCGAAGGACTTTCTATCAGACAGCTGACTAACAGTGTGCAGCAAAAAGCAAGGAAGGGGCATCGATGAATGCTTCAAACAGCCAAAGAATCCAACATTTCTTGGGCTTTTCACTAAATGACTTTAGGATTGATTTTAGATTTTAGGATCTGTATGATGGTGTTTCAAACTGTGGT